>MJUT01045641.1:452548-475916 GCA_002080005.1 Gigantidas platifrons | reverse complement strand
TGAAGAGATTGGTTATGGAAAATTTAAAGTCAGGTTAACAGAAGTCTACAGCCATAAATGGGATTTAAATTTTATTTTATTTTGGAATTGAAGTTATATTAATACATTTTACACTGAACCATCAGTTTTATTGGTGGATAATGACAATGGTATACTAAGTATGATGTCGGGAAAAACAGTTCCTGGATTCTCCATTAAACATGTAGCAGTAAGGAGTATAGAGCTAAGACGGGCTTGATCTGACGGAGTCAGTATAATGTGACTGAGGTGGAGCATTAGTCTACTTGCAGACTTCTGTTTCAGTTAGCTAGCACTGAAAATCCAATTAATTGTGTTGGTCTAGTACAAAGCAGACATCAGTATCATCTCATCAAATGTAACTTTTGTTCTTGCCATGATATACAAAATGTAGCAGAAAAATTGCTGACTTTGGTTTAAACAACAATGAAATGACAATCTCTCACTCACTAACTTCCTTCTGTTCAATGTTAGAAAAGTAACTTACAATACATACTTGTATATAAAGTAACTTACAATACATACTTGTATATAAAGTAACTTACAATACATACTTGTATATAAAGTAACTTACAATACATACTTGTATATAAAGTAACTTACAATACATACTTGTATATAAAGTAACTTACAATACATACTTGTATATAAAGTAACTTACAATACATACTTGTATATAAAGTAACTTACAATACATACTTATATATAAAGTAACTTACAATACATACTTGTATATAAAATGTGAATTAACCCATATCATATGAGGCTTATGGTGTTTAATGCCACTTTCAAATATATTTTGGTTATGTTGTGGCAGTCAGTTTTATTGATGGAAGAAATCAGAGTGCCTGGAGAAAACCACTGACCTGCCGCAAGTCACTGACATATTTTATCCCTTATTTTAATTGGGTACACCTCGCCATGAACGGGGTATGAACACACAACTTTAGTGGTGATAAACACCTGTTGCATAGGTAGTTGTGAATCTAACAACCATAAGATCACGACCACAACAGCCCCCAGATTATTTGAACTTACAATAAATATATTTACAAATGTTACTAGAGCACGTGTATTTGTTTACTACCACACGTGGTTTAATGTTTATAGTATTATGTAGTAGTTTTTCATTGGCTAAAGTAAAATTGTCACATCGGGCGACAATTTGTATACATGTTTAGATCGTGCAAAATTAAGTTATGCGGTAATTTTAAGAATTGAATTCATCATTCGAAGTTTGCCAGTCAGACAGTAAAGTACGACTACTATGGCAGAGCAATCTCCCGACATCAATGACGATGCCCAGGAACAACAGTCATGTAATATTCCTATTTCCAGGGACTCCAGAAATCCTGATTTGGTTGATACGCTAAACCTGTTCAAGAATATACTGGATGTGAAACTTGGCGACCTGAAGTTGGAACTCATTCAGGAACAAGATAGCCTGAAAAAGAAGATAAAGAGTGACGTGGCGATAAAGTTCAAGAGCGAAGGTAACAAGATTCAACACACATTTAATGAAGAAGTGCTTGAAATGTTGCAAAAGTTGTACAAACAACTTCCAGTTGATCTTACACAACAATTGAGGTCCATCCTGGACATTACTGACAAAATTAAAGGCCGGAACAAGTTGATCCGTATTGCTGACTCTTCCCCCGCTGGCTGGGGCACAGTACTCGAGTATGAATCCAGCGCCATTGCGGACGACAGCGACGACGAAAAGAAAATACGACAAGCGGAAAGTAGGGCTCTACGTGTTGCAAAAGAGAGATCAAAGAGTCGTCCACAACCATACCCGAAGGTACCTCCTCCAACTACCCGTCAACCACCAGCTCAAACGTATCCTAATCCAGTATTCGCACAGATGTACCAACGTCAGCCGCCCTTTCGTGGGAGCGTTGCACAGCGTGAGCCGTGCGCCTGGGATGTATGTCATGCCTGCAGACAATTCGGACACTGGAGGAAAAACTGTCCACTTCTCATCGCCAAGTCAACAAACAACACTGGTGCCGGAATCAACGCCTCCAAATAGTGAGACAACTTCAACTACTGCATGCAGCACTGTTGTTAATGATAAGTATTTTTTATGTTACCACTTAAACTGGGTTGATGAATCACATGAGTTTACCCATTTCCTTGAACAGGTTCAATATTTTGAAGATATGAGTAAATGTTCTGAAAATTGTCAGGGTGTAAAGGGTAGCTTAGCACGACATGTGGCCTATTGGGAAAAAATAGGGGCCAGGTCTTTTGTTTTGGACACAATAAAAAACGGTTATGTCATACCATTTATTGAACCTCCCATTCAAATGTGTTTTAAGAACAATAGATCAGCTCTCGGTAACGAAGAATTCGTTTCTCAAACTATTTCTGATTTAGTTAAGTCTGGATGTGTTGTACAGGTTCCCTTTCAACCTTTTGTTGTGAACCCTTTAAAGTGTGGCAACTCAGAAATCTGGAAAAAAGCACCTGATTTTAGATCTTAGTACACTGAATAGATATGTTAAGAGAGATAAAATTAAATTCGAGGACTGGAGAGTTGCAGTCCAGTATTTTGTCAAGAACGTTTTCATGTTTAAGTATGATTTAAAATCAGGCTATTTCCATATTGACATTTGTCCACAACAGCATACTTACCTCGGTTTTCAATGGAAAGAACAGTTTTACTGCTATACTGTTTTGACGTTCGGAATTACTACTGGACCTTATATTTTAACTAAATGTCTTCGCCCTCTTGTAAAATTTTGGCGGGAAAATGGGGTAAAAGTTGTTCTATATCTAGATGATGGGTTCGGTATGAATAAAGATGAAAGTTCATGCTATGAAGATGCTAAATTTGTGAAAGAATCCCTAATTGAAGCAGGACTCTTTATTAATGAAGAAAAATTGGTCTTTACCCCAGTAACGAAACTCGAGTGGCTTGGTATTGTTTGGAATTCTACAGAATTTACTCTTGAGTATTCCGGAACGAAGAGTTTATGATTTAATGTCTTCACTCTGCGTCATTTTGAAATTTGATCCAATTTTTACAGCAAGACATTTAGCTCAGGTAGTAGGTCGAGTTATTTCTATGACACCTGTAATAGGTAATGTAGCAAGGATCATGTCAAAGTACTGTTATATGGCTATAGAAAATAGGTCAGCTTGGGATAAAACTATTGTGTCATTTAACCAGGACAAAGTTTTGACAGAATTAAGATTTTGGGAAAACAACATTTCAAAACTGAACTCTTGACAGTTAGGGGTGTATAGTAAGTCATCAGTAGTCATTTATTCTGACGCTAGTAATGTCGCAGCGGGTGCTTACACTGTAGAAGTAGAAAGTAAACTTTTTCACAAGATGTGGTCTGTCAATGAAAGAGCGGAAAGCTCCACATGGAGAGAACTTAAAGCAATTGAATTAGCACTTTTTTGTTTTAAAGACTCCTTTCAGGGTAAAACAATTAAATGGTTCACCGACAGTCAGAATTGTGTAAAAATTGTCAATGCAGGGAGCATGAAAGAAAAATTACATTCTTTAGCCTTGTCTATTTTTTCGACATGTGTTGAAAAGGGTATTTCAATTGATATACAGTGGATTCCGAGAACGGAAAACGAAAAAGCTGACTATATTAGCAAGATGTTTGATTTCGAAGACTGGGGAGTAACTCTTCACTTTTTTGCTTTTATGGATCAAATGTGGGGATCATACACGGTCGATCGTTTTGCTAGCTCTGCAAACGCAAAATTACACAGGTTCAACTCCTTATTTTGGAATCCTGGGTCAGAGGCAATTGATGCCTTTTCACAAAATTGGTTTTCAGAAAACAATTGGCTAGTGCCTCCAATTAATTTGGTGATCAGAGCAATCAGACATCTTGTAGCTTGTAAAGCAAAAGGTACATTAATTGTTCCTAAGTGGAAATCTGCGGCATTTTGGCCATTGATATTCAGTAAGAATTTAGAATACAAGTCATACGTTAAAGACGTAATTGAATTTTCGAATACATACGGTATATTCAAACAGGGGTCGAATAAGAATACGATATTTGGTGTAGAGCCATTTGCCACGCCAATATTGGCAGTTTTGCTTGATGCAAATAGTTGATGACATGGCCCTAATATCTATTGAGATATTGTAGCTGGTATGGTCACTGTGACATGGCCCTAGTATCATAAGATATTGTAGCTGGCATGGTCAAAAATGGTTTTTAAACACAATTTATTTTCTGTTGTGAATATTTTTATATGATATATTATTTTAAAATACGATTTTCAGACTTGTTCAATGCTGGAAAATGGGAACAGTACAACTATGTGATTGATTCTATTGGTGAACCAGATTTTTGCAGGCTTTACCAGAAGCTACCAGAGTATCTTCTTTCCTCTAGAGCTGACAATACTAGGAGGAAGTACCAGTACGCATTTAATTCATGGTGTAAGTGGGCTAATACTCATTCTGTTACGTCATTACCTGCATCACACCTTCATGTAGCTTTGTATTTAATTAATTTATCAGAGTCAGCAAATTCAGTTAGTAAAATAGACGAAGTTTTTTATGCATTAAGCTGGACTCACAAATTAGCTGGTGTTCCTGATCCATTTAAAAATGATATTGTAGTTTCTGTACGTGAAGGAGCACATAGAAAAATTGGTCACGTATTAGTGAAAAAAGAACCTATTACACCAGATATTTTGCATAAAATTGTATTACTTTACGGAAATAAAAATTGTAACCTCAAGGATTTAAGAATAGCCTGCATGTGTTTATTGGGATATGCCGGCTTTCTCAGATTCTCAGAGTTGGCTAGCTTGAGAAGGTTTGACATTTCCTTTTTTCCATCTTATGTTAAATTATATTTGGAAAAGAAAAAGAGTAAAACAGATGTTTATAGAGAAGGGAGGGAAGTTGTTATTTCAAAAACTGGTACCATTACTTGTCCTGTTGACATGTTAGACAGATACCTCAAGCTAGCTGGCACTTCAGAAAACTGTTGATTATATTTTTAGATCTGTTTCTTTTTGTAAAAGTACTGATTCATATAAACTTAGAAATTCTGGTCAGATTTCTTATACAAGGGCCAGAGAGATTTTGTTATCAGCATTAGAAGCTGTAGGCTTAGACAAGAAAAAATGTGGTCTTCATAGCTTGAGATCCGGTGGAGCTACTGCAGCCGCAGGGTCCGGTATTGATGATAGATTATTTAAAAAATATGGTCGTTGGAAGAGCGATAAAGCTAAGGACGGATATGTAAAAGAAAACATTGATGTACGCTTGTCTGTTTCTAAGAATTTAGGACTATAAATATTTGTACATACATGTATATGCAGTGCCCTTTCTTTGTTATTGGAAGCTTACTGTTCTGTCTGGCGAGCTGATATCCAAATACAAGTGTTGGGTTTTATTTGTAAATAATTTATGTTCGTTTGAACTGGTGAATTAGGACATAATTGTAATTATTTATTGCAGCAATCGGAACAAACAGAAAAGAAATGTGATATATATTTACTACAAGACTGTAGAGAAGATCTGTCTCTTCTACCAGACATAAGTAATTGAGGTATATTTACTACAAACCTGTAGGATGCCATTGTGATTGTGACTATATGGTGGTTAGATTTACAACTACATGTACCTATGCAATCAGTTCCTATCGCAGTCTTTCCCAAGGTCTGTCAGACATGTGGTAATGTCCAGTAAAAGTTGGTTTGGTCCAGTAAAAGGTCATTCATTACTGGACCAAATGGCAGGTAAGGAGTCCAGTCTGTCAAGCGACTCCTGATTTTCCTTATTTTTCCTGATTTTGAGCTGTTCCAGATTTTTTCCTGAATTTGTTAGATAAACTCCTGATAACTCCTGATTTTGAACTTTTTCCCCACAAAATTAAAAAAAAACATAATACAAAATGTATGTTGAAATTATTTTAGTGTAAAGCATCTTATCATTAAAAGGAGGTGCGGAAAATGGCCTAAGTAAGACCTTTTAGCCTGCTGATTACATTCTGACATTCTGATCATGACCTTCATCTGGAATCAAAAATACTATGCTTAAATTTGTATATTATGGCCTGAAAGCTCTTACTTAGAGGGGAGGAAGGCAGCCATTGTTTTGGTTTTTTGTATGGTTTTATCACTTTTTATATAAAACAAATTCCTGATAATCTCCTGATTTATCACTAAAAACCATCCTGATTTCCTAATTTTTTTAAACCAAAAAGTGCTTGACAGACTGCAAGTCCTGTGGAGTATGTGAATGTCCTGTAAACTTGATGCTGGGTCCAGTAATTCGTACTTCTTTACTGGACCGAATGTCCATTCAACTTCAATTTACATTGGAAAAAACTGCCTGTCACCACTACAGTTGTGAGTGAATCCTGCTCATGGTGAGGTGTACTTGATACAACACTAAGTGATAATGTTTGTCTGTGGCTTGCAGCAGGTCTGTGTTTTTCTCTGGGCACTCCGATTTCTTCCACCAATAAAACTGACCGCCACAATATAACTGAAGTATTGTTAAAAGTGGCGTAAAACACCATAGCCGTAACCCCTGAATTGAAGTCAAACAGTCACGATTCGCATACACCTGTCTCAGCAGTCTCCTAATCTGACAATAAGTGTTCTTTGTGTATAAATACATTTATCAGACATAAAAACACAAAAGAAATTATGCAGAACACAGTTATTATATAGGATATACAATATAAACTAAAATGCTGATGGTTTGAAAAAGTATGGAACACCGTTACGGACAAATGTAGATGTTATTTGCAATTTTACATTTTATGTTTTTATGGAATGTATGTTGTTTTTTTTTCTTAATATAAGAATGTCACATTTTGTGTTCATTAATTGTAATAAACAATTTTTTCATTAAGGAATTTCATGGTATTTGGAATTTATGGAGGTCTGTAAGTGTCAAATATACATTGATTTTGTAAATTGTAGTTTTTGGTAACAAATCGTATTCTGCCTTGTCATTTTCACTTATTATTGCTATTTTTCTTTGTAGCTTTTTACTGCTAGATATCTACTGAATTCCTATTTTTGGTAGATGTGCTTAAGGACTGACCATAGAAGCTATCGATGGTAGCTTCAAAATGGAATTATGTACTACATTTGTATAACAGAATGTAATGAGATTCCAAGATAGGTGATAAAATACCAACACCAGAAATTATCAAACACTACAAGCATCTCAGTGTTGTTCACTTACCTGAAGTAGACTCTGATTGAACGATTCTTCTTCTCATAGGTAGAGATATGATGGAGGCCCATCATGTTATTGGACAAAGAATAAGGTAATGAAATTCATCATTTGCCCAACACTTGAGCTTGGAATGGGCTACAATTGGAGAAGTATCTCACAGACCTGATGTAAACTTATATGTTAACAAAACATGTATTTTAAATGATGGTCGCCCATTAAGTTTTCAAGACTACGTAAGCATATTTACATTAAAGGAGATAGACAGGAATATTTTTGAATGAAGTAAGGATGATGACAGAATTGGGCTTTCCATCGAGGATGAAAAAAGTTCATCGATCTAATGGATCAGGAAATGATCAAGAATAAGGATGGACACTGGACTGTTCCACTTAATAAGAAAAATATAAATACAAGGATAATTTTGCAACCGGAACAATGGTTATATTTGGCAACTAATGACAATGCAGCAGACCAGGAAACTAGACATGTGTCAGCATGTGAGTTACAGTACAGTTCCTGGTTACAAGGACTGTACTTTTTATAAGGAGGAGAAGTATCATTCAGGAAACTAGACATGTGTCAGCATGTGAGTTACAGGACAGTTCCTGGTTACAAGGACTGTACTTTTTATAAGGAGGAGAAGTATCATTCAGGAAAGTGACAAAGAATTGTGACTAGAATTAAAGGTAGTCAAAACAATTGTTTCTGCATCCTCATGTATTGAAATTTCATGGTAATCAGAATTTATGGAGGTCAGTGAGTGTCAAAAATACATTGATTTTGTAAATTGCAGTTTTTGGTAACAGTTTGTTTTTTGTCTGATCATTTTCACTTATTGTTGTTGTTTTTCTCATTGTAGCTCTTTACGACTAGATGTTTACAGAATTTACTTTAGTGAATAAAAGCATTACACATTTAATGGATTGCTCAAGATGAATTTTTTATCCACTGAAACATCACTTTTCTTGTAAGATGACCCATCCATATTAAAGTCTTAAATTGTCCTATAAAACCTGATTAAGTTGGGAAGTATGATCACTGTCATTAAGCTAAACAAAACACTAATAGAACAGATACAATGTGGAAATGTTTAATCCCTATAATGTAAAGGGGCTGTTGTGGTCACAATGGTATGGTTGTTTGATTTATAACTACCTATGCAATCAGTGCCTATCACCACTAATGGTGCGAGTTCTAATCCCGCTCATGGCGAGGTGTACTTGATACAACATTATGTGATGAGGTTTGTCAGTGACTTGTGATAGGTCAGTGCTCCACCAATAAAACAGACCACCATGATATAATTGAAATATTTTCAAAAGTGGCATTAAACACACCATAACCCTTCCCCCCCCCCTCCCCATCCACAGAAACTTTCAAACTGTCTGACTGCAATATTGGACACAAATCCTAGGTAATTTATCAAGTCTGCATTAATTAGTAATGTTCATCATTTTGTAGTGCTATCTGATATTAATTAGTATTAACTGAGGAATTCATAATGTATTTTTATTATGTCTCCTACATAACGCTAGATGTCGGGGGCATCAAGTTTTACCCATGTACGTATGTATATCCTATATTTGGTTACAACCGTCACTCAATAACTTAGGTTCCACGGAAGCAAATCATCTGACATTTATACACAATGTTAGGGTCCATATTTAGGTATGTCAAGTTCGATTTTGGACTTTATCTCTTTTTTCCTGTTCTGGAGTTATATCACTGTTTACATACTGGACACATCGTTGAAGTTATGGTTGTCCCACTTGCCTCGGGTGCGGTGCATCATGGTTTTGGGCCCATGTCGTGTCCAACCAAGACTATAAAATTGGTATTTGTTTATTCTTTGCTAAGCGCATTGCATTAAGAGGCAAGTGCAAAGAATGGCTGGCTCATAATCATGATAATGTGTCAGATTGAGGTGACAAGTCTACATGTGGACTTGTTTCAGTGAACTATAAAAATCCAACTAAATGTGTTGGTACAAAGCAGACATCATCATCTCTTGGAGTGTTCTCACCCTGATATAGCTGAAAAATTGCTTGTTTGGCATTTAACAACAATCACTCATTTTAGCTGGAAGTGGGGACATCTGTGTCCTATTAACACATTCTTCAGACATGTTTCCCCTTTCTGATATTAATTTAAATTCAAATTATTTTATTGGAAATAGCACATATACAAATACAATGTATATATATATGGTTGGTAGCATCCCAAATAGCCGATTCCCAGTTTGCCGATTCCCATATTGCAGAGTCCATTTTGCCGAATCCCATATTGCCGATTTTTGTTAAAAATGACTAAATTTCATAATATTATTTTTTATTTTAAATATTCTGGATATTGTTGGTATAGTACTAGTTCATTTTTAGATTACCGAAATCATGTCAGCCCTAAATAATTTGCTATTGAATGACAATTTTCGGCATTCCTTTTTTCTTTCTTACTTAGTAAAACTCTGAATAAACATTTACTTATTTGTAGTTTATTTCCATTGTTCTTCAATTGTTTGAGTAATGAGTATCGACATCTCCTATTCATCAATCAGTGTGCATTTGATTATGGTTTTTCTAATTAAAATTGTGCGAAAAATTACTGCTTTCAATAAAATATATACACATCACCAATATTTTTTTTAAAATAAAAAATAATATAATGAAATTTTGTCATTTTTAACAAAAGTCGGCAATATGGGATTCGGCAAAATGGACTCGGCAATCTGGTAATAATTCATATATATATATGATAAATAAAAACATCATAGAAGGGCTTGAGAACAACAGCACAAAACCCTTCTGGCGCTACATAAAATCAAAACGACAAGACTCCTGTGGTATAGCGCCACTAAAAAAGGGGACACAACTAATCAGTGATAGTAAAGGAAAGGCAAATCTTCTCCTCCCAACAATTCAAGTCAGTATTTACCCAAACAACTGACACAACCCTACCATCAACAAAGATACAATGCAAAAACAAGATCAAACCAATTACCATAAAGCAGGAAGGACTAGAGAAATTACTATCAAAGGTCAACCCATCAAAATCTTCTGGGCCTGATAACATAGCCAATAGAATAATCAAAGAATGTGCTATCCAACTAGCACCTATATTTCAAAAGATCTTCCAAGTATCAATTGACACAGGAGAACTACAAAAAGATTGGAGAGATGCCAACATATCCAGCATATTTAAAAAGGGAGATAAACACCTACCAGAAAATTATAGACCTGTATCGTTAACTTCTGTTCCATGTAAATTATTAGAACATATAATATGCAGACACCTCAGGAAACACCTAGAAACAAATAAGATACTTACCAACTTAAACCATGAATTCAGGTCAGGCTACTCATGCGAATCACAACTAACACTAGGAAATAGAAAATGCTAATATGCTCGTTTTTTGGCAAATAGATCCGGTAAAATGCTAATAATTCAACATTACCAGTTATATTAGCCTTTACCAATTAAATTAGGCAAATCCTGTTTATATTTGCCATGATCTTGTTATATTTGCACTTCTCTTATTAAATTAGCACATTTTTTTTTATATTAGCCTTTGTTGTCTTATATTTGGTAAATCTTTTTAAATTCTCGCTGTCTTTTTAAATTGTCACTATTTTTTTAAATTGTCACTGTCTTTTTAAATTCTCGCTGTCTTTTTAAATTGTCACTGTCTTTTTAAATTGTCACTTGTCTTTTTAAATTGTCGTTTTACCAGTTAAATTGGACGGTCATCTAAACCACCCGCTGAGTAGAGAGATTACGTAATACTGTAGTCATCAGTGGCTCATTGAATATGATGATCTATAGTATTATATTATCGTGTATCTATGTATATGTATTTATTTATTAATGTATTTATTATTATTATTTATGTTACACTAGTCTGGCCCTTAATAAATTTAGTGTATTCAATACACAATAATCCATCAATTATTACGTAGTTGATGAGGTTATGTCGGTTTATATTTGATTATCAGGTCGTATTTTAACTTAATGCGATGTTTATTAAGAAATGTGACTTTAAATGTATTCAAATATGACCAAAGTGTGATACGTGTACAGAATACTTCACCTATATTACTTTTTTTTTTTTTATCATACGAGAAATGCATTAACCTTGTATTACCTATGCTGAGACTATTGAATAAAAACATGAATTAAGTATATTAAATTATCGGTCTCTATTAAGCTATTTATGTCTTGTTTTATAGCACATGATGTACAGTGTCGAAGTTGCTGTGCTTTAATAGATCTGATTATTTAATGAACAATAAATATTTTTATTTATGATATAAAACAAACAAGGGCAACGCAAAGCATGGCGTATCCCCTTGCCTAAAAATTTGACCCTGTGACTTTGACCTTTGACTTTGAAAATCAGTAGGGTTCCAGATTCTCTTAAGGACTAAGTATGTACCAAGTTTGGTCAAAATTCATTGAAAGATGTTGATTCTAGAGTGTTCACAAGGATGTTACGTGGTAAATATTTTGACCCCTTGACCTTTGACCTATGACCTTGAAAATCAATAGGGTTCCGATTCTCTTAAGGACTAAGCATATACCAAGTGGGGTCAAAATCCATTGAAGGATGTTGATTCTAGAGTGTTCACAAAGATGTTACAGGGTAAAAAATAGACCCTGAAGTGTAAAAATCTGGCTGGAGTGAGTACAAATAACAGACTGTATCATGTGACAAAGGACATTTAAATATTAATGGACATCAATAACAATTGACTATCATCTTAATGGTCAGTTGATGATTAGCCTTTTAATATTTAAATGTCCTATGTCACATGGTACAATGAAATATACATTGAAAGCACATGTCTGTTATTTTGTTTTGATGGTTGGGCTCTTACACTATTTGTACTCACTCCATGCAAATTTTTACACTTCAGAAAATATAATTAACATAGAGACCTAATGGGCAACTTTTTTAATAATTGACCCAAACTTTTGAAATTTATTCTCAGAGTTCGTATATATCATATATTAATATACATCTAGAAAAAAAATTGTTGAATTGAAAACTGGATTTAAAAAAAAAAATTCTGTAGGTTTTATATAACTCAAACGGACTATAGGATGAGTTTGAACAAATTCAAATTCTTTTATTGGCACAAACTCATCAACAGGATATAATAATTGTTATACAAATTATCTCCATGGAGTATGAGTTACAGGGGTGCGTCTAAGCACCGTTAAGACCGTCTTAGTGCACTAAGACTCTACATACTGCCACTAAGGACATGAAGGAGATGTTTTACTAACACAAAATACACTGCAATGCATCAAAATGTAGAAATTAAACATAATTTTCAATATTCATAGTAATACAATGAACAGTTTTTGATTAAATAATCATTTTGTCTGTAATCCTTGGCACGCGTCGTTAGTCTTGACGAACTCATGCGTGACACCCGAATATACATTAAATATACTTTGTATTTGAATTAGATACGATAACGTATCCCTTATTCCGCTTGTGCTCCATTTAGGGTTACGAATCGATCTCATTCAACGTATGGGAGCAGATTAAAAATTTCCTTCCGGGAATATTTCAACTTTCTTTTTGCATATCTGCTCATAACTAATTATTCCCAACAATTTCTAAGTAATGGTGATATGAAATAAGTGTTACAATACCTGTTTCTATCTTCAAGACCGGTTTCGTATTTGAAAATTGTTACTTGTCCGCCATAACACCTTACGTAGACTCTCGTGATGGGCGGAGCCTATCCATATATGGATCTCAATGCCAAATATGGAAAACATTTACTACGAAATTACTACGAATCGATCCAAATAAAGATATCTCCAAAACGAGGCAAGTGCACGTGAAATAGCAACTTGTAAACAAAATGTCGGACAGAAAGAAGATTTCATGCATTCATATTTTCAGATGGATATAAGTCTACCATGGATTGAGGCAGTGTTTACTTAACACCTCAAGGTTTACCTAAATATATTTATCTTTCAATCCCGTTAATTTTTCCTACCACTTACAACGGAATTAGGACAAAAAAACGCCCGGTGTGAATCACTCCGGGCGCTGCTCCCATACGTTGAATGGGACCGATTCGTAACCCTAAATGGAGCACAAGCGGAATGAGGGTTACGTTATCGTATCTATATTTGAATAGCCATAAGAATATATGTCTTTTGTATTATTTATATGCCTATTAAATGTGTAAATAAGAAAATTTTATGTTTTGTGAAATCTTTGTTTTTGTTTTGTTTTTCCGATCTTCTGCCATATAAGATAATAGGCTACTTTTTAATTATTTGTTTTATTATTTATCTTGCACTAAGACTCTAAAAACTGCCTCCATTTGGGCAAAACGGAGTGCATTCTTTTTGGTACTAAAAGAAAACTCAAGAAAATTAAGGAGTTTAGCGTCACATGCAACAATCACACTATTTTAGCACAAAATAGTGATAAATATTTAGGCTTACAAATTGATCAGTTCTTATCTGGTGACATTATAGTAAATAGTATTTTGCAAAAAGCAAATGCAAGATTGAAATTTTTATATAGAAATGCAAAATGTTTATCAGAAAACTCAAGAAAAACACTGAGTATGGCATTAATTCAGTGCCACTTTGACTATGCTTGTTCGTCTTGGTTTAATGGTGTCAACAAAACTTTTCAAAACAAATTACAAGTAATGCAAAACAAAATTATAAGATTTACAAAAGGTTTAGACTATAGGCATGGAATTGATTATCCTATATTTAACAATGTTAGATTTTTAAATGTCAATAACAGAGTAAGACAAATGAGACTCAACCATGCTCATAAAATATTTTATAACAAATGTCCTCATTATATGAAAACAAATTTTGTGAAAACACGAGATATTAATACTCATAACACTAGATTTAGTGAATATAATATTTATATACCAGCTGTAAATGGGCATTCGGCAAATACTTTTTACTATAATGCCATCAAAGATTGGAATAGCCTTCCAGTAGATATTAAGAAAACTAAAAGTTCATTTGCATTTAAATCTAAAGTTAAGGGGTTTCTCTTTGATAAAATGAAAGATACATTTAATGATGTTTATACTGTTTAAATGAAGGTTTTGTACTTTTATACTTTTATATATCTGGTAAACCAGATTATTTTTTTCCTGCCTAAGTCTTGAGCCGGTTGCTGTTTATTTTTTATTTTTTTAACCTATAAGTTATTTTTTCTTCTGGGGACCCCATTGGAAATAAGCCTCCGGGCTTTCATGGGCTATCATCGGTTAAATATCAACTATGGGTCAAAATTTAATTTTTAACTAACCTGTATTCAGGCCTCAATTTTATAGTGTGTATGTTCCATTTAGATATCTGTTAATGTTCTATGTAATAGGCAAAAAATATATATATAATTCATAAAATGTACATGTTGGGATGTGTATGTCATAAATGTTTGTATTGTGATTATAAATGTAATGTTGATATTTAATCGAAATAAATCTAATCTAAAGGACATGAAGGGGTATTTTGTTGTGCATAATGATTGCTTTAGACGAAAAATATATTATTAAAAACCTTAATTATTAATTTTGACTAACGTAGAATAAGTTTCAAAAATTAATTGCTTGTAGATTTTTAATTTCATTTATTAACAATGTAAGATTGCGATATAAAAAAATGCATCTTTGAGTGTAGATTTTGTTACTGGTACAATCATTGCGATAAAATTGAAATGCACATAACCAGATTTGAATAAAATGTTCTATTTATAATTTCCCCCTTGATGCAGGTCAGGTGTTCCTTTAAAATATAAATTAATCTTCTGTACAAAGCAAAAAAAAGAAAGAAAGAAAACTGAAAAACCAAAAACAATGCATATTTCATTTTATTTACAAGTTCAATTATTGTGCAAGTTAGATACCATACAAAAGGACTAGGCATTATAGAATATGGAAAGCTTCTTTTTCCGCACTCGTACACAGGTACGGATAGGCAAAAAAAAATTAAACACCACGGGACTCGAAGCAAAGGAGGGGAAAACAAATTAAAAAAATATAACTTGTAACAAAGAACAAAGATAAAAAAAACGTGAACAAAAGCATGCAAAATTAATTTATACCTGGATTATTTGAAGAAGAGCGGAAAACAAAACAAAAACACAAGGATTCACAAAACATAAAATTTTCTTATCTACACATTTAATTATAACAGGTAAATAAATAATACAAAAGACAGATATACTTATGGATTTTCAAATACACAGTATATTTAATGTATATTCAGGTGTCACGCATGAGTGCATCTGGATTAACGACACTGCCAAGGATAGCAGACAAAATCATTATTTAATCAAAAACTGTTCATAGTATTACTATGAAAATTTAAAATTAGGTTTATTTTCTACATTTATATGCATTGCAGTGTACTTTATGTTAGTAAAACATCCCCTTCATGTCCTTAGTGGCAGTATGTAGAGTCTTAGTGCACTAAGACGGTCTTAGCGGTGTTTAGACGCACCTTGAGTTACAGTAATAAAAGATTTTCTTATTACTAAACACTTTGAGATGAAAGAGAAGTAAAGCTTACGTTTTAAAATGGGGTATGATTTGTTATTTAATAAAATTTTCATTTTATTCTCAAAATTATTAAAATTCTTAAAATTCGGTGTTTTCGACAATAAATATTCAATACTATGTTTTCATATTTCATGTGTAATTTTATAGTTTTAAAGTTTAATAATACATATTCATTAATATGTTTTCGTATATTATGTAATTCCATTTATATAGAAAAAGCAAAAAGAACATCAAATTTACCTTTATTTACATGAGATTACCCTGCTAATTCACCCTTAATGGGACCCCTTAATCCCTCTTAATTAGGAAGGAGACCATTCTTTGAGGGATACAGGAAATCATAAAATTTTATTACTTTGGTAATTCATTACTTCAGCTCACCCCAATACAATATACACTTTCGCAGTAAACACAACAGGTGGTACACCTGAGAAAAAAAGCCTCTAGGGTGTAACTTTTGTGGAGACAACAATTTTGTTCTCTCTATATTATAGAAAATGCAACTGTTTTTACACTATTACAACACATATTTTAATAAAAGGCCTAATAAACAGGGGTCCATTGTTGAACTTACAAAAGCGCGAAAAATTTACCAGTATTTTTAATGTCAAATTATAATAAAAATATTATATGAATTTGTAGTTATTCCCGATGTATTTTGAAAGACATTTTTACACATTCAATATAAAATTATTTCGAATTACTTTGGGCAATGATTTACAGCTGGTGAGTAACATGAATTGAGTTCACGAATGTTAAAAATAAAATCAGTTTGTCTACTTTATTTGCTTTACTTTACGAAGGATTTACATACAGAATTGACTTCGTGTTAAAATCGGAGGCTATATCATGTAGACGTACCAAGAGAGGCTGTAAAGTGAAACTTAGAACGAATAAGGACATAAAGATGGTCATATCTAGAAAACTGGGGCCGTGTCAACAAAGCTGTCTTAGGACTAAGACATATCCTAGGATGGTCTTAGGATATATCTTAGTCCTAAGTCGGGTCAATGAAAGTGTCTCAAGTTAAGATATCTCCTAAATATTGTCCTAAAGTTAGGACAACCAAAATGGTGTCCTAAGACTATCCTAGGATAGTCCTAAGTTAGGATATCGTTAGGATGTCCTAAATTGAACAAACATGGCCGCTGTTTATTTACGCTTTAGAGGAAGGGCACATAATATTCGTCGAAATAGAGTGTTTAGAGACCGAGATAACCCATTCGATTATTTAGACGATAAAGATGTAGCAATTAAAAACAAAATAAACTATTATGCGCTAGGATGTATTGATAGAAGGCAAGTCTGTCAAGGTATGCTGCAAAAAAGGGGGAGGCATTGTATTCACTCCCCCTTTTTAACGTATGTCATCCACAGTCCTCCGATGGTCTGTTTGATTAGCGGCATTTATCTTAGTACAAATAGTGTCCCATACTTTTTTCTTTGCGGTGTTGGTGGTGACATTTGACAGCTTGCTGAATAAAATACTTTTGTGGCATTCAACTTCGTCCAAAAGCGTTTGTAGTTCGGACTCAGTAAAATTCGGACTTCGTTTCCTACTCATAATGACGATATACAGTACCGCTGGCAAAAACGATTTGTAATAAAATGAATGTACATGTACGTCGGCTTTATTTATAATATAAAATGCACGAGATTGTCCTTTAACCCTATACATGAACGACTGTGTGACACGGTGACACTTCTTGTTAAATTGAACATATTTCACTAACTTGTACATTGTTGAAAAGTTTTTAATTGTTTAAATGAAATATTAGAAATTATACAAAAAGTTATCATTCAACTTTTATTTTTATTATTTTTTAAAGTCATATTTTATTTTCAATATAAATTTTATTTATTTAAATTAATTTTATGTACATGTATTTTTGTTTAGAAGATATCGCCAAATATTAAATACATTGACTGTAAATTTCATCTACATGTATTTATTGCTTTGTTTATTATGTTAGGACAATCATAAGACCATCCTAGTTAAGATAGTCCTAAGATAGCTTTGTTTTACAGTCTTAGATATGTCCTAGGATAGTCCTAAGATTATCCTAAATTATGTGCTAAGATATGTCTTAGGACAAATCTTAGGATAGTTTCATTGACACGGCACCTGGATCACACACACGAGGTGGATGAATGAAAGCTTACGCGTACGCAAGTACGACTGTCGGTGAAAAGAGAAGCCAATAACACAAAATCCTACTTCCACCTCCCCGTGGCGTGCAGGGGAAACAGAAATTACTTAATAAATTAACTATTTTCTGGCGAACGGAAGAGGTAATCCTGTAATTTACCTGTATTAATCTTGGTATTTAATTCGCGCTTATGTAAAGATTTTTTTCGTGCTTTCGTAGGATTTTTTTTCGCGCTTATGTAAGGTCAATTCGCACTAATGTAATGCACCGGTAATTAGTGCTAATCATATTATTAGTTTAATCACAAGTTCAACAACGGACCCCAGGAGCCGTGTTCTCGAAAGTATCCCAAGATTTGTCCTAAGATATGTCTTAGGACGATTTTTAGGATGGGCTTAAGACCATCTTAGGACATGTCCTAAGAGTAATCTCGAAGCTATCTTAAGACTATCCTAACTTAGGATGTCTTAACTATGTCCTAAGTGTCAACGCAATGATTAGGAAAATAGAAACATTGTGTACAACAATATCTCCAATATTAAAATATAGCAAACTCTTAATAAAAATACTCATAATAAAATATAAGATGTAAATAAAGTGTGTTTTTTTTTCAGTTTCATCTACTTTTTACGCTGCATCCCATGAGTCTGATTCTTGTTTTCTTTAATTTGCAGTTATCTATAAATACGTAGTTCTGAAGGTCATATACGACATACAACTAATATATAGCACGCTTTTATAGTGAAGTATAGTCATTACCGTTATTTTTTGTGTGATTACTTTCGAGTGAGCTGATTTCAAATTTTCACTGAATTACTGATTTAAGATGAACAAAAGATATCTCGTGCGCCCAGGCGCGTAGCTGCCCTTACGCAAAAAATCAATTGCTTGCACATCATTTCGGCAAAAAAAAATATTTTTTACTTGCACTAAAAATATTATTACTGACATGGGAAGAACCCCACTTTTTCAATATAATTAATAATCATTATAACGTGTTTTTCTGAAGAAAGATGATATTGACCTTTATTCCGGAGATTGCTTTTACGATGACGGGTTTTTTTTTTCCGGTATTTATAATTTCCCGAAGTTGAGCATAGTCAACATTCAAAGTTTGACATGAAGAAACTAGATTTCAAGTCTAAGGATGCTTCATCCACAAAATTGTTCGATACAAGCCGAGCTGGTGTATCTGATTCTCTACCAGAGTCATTACCAAGTCCATTAGATTCACAAAATAACTTAATAAAAAAAAAGGAAGGACTATTTAAATTCTTTAATATAACTATTATTCATTATTGTCTGTAGGGGTATTTTCTCATGTTTTCTTGTGAATGAATGCGAATGCCATGAAATATAATAGTGTCTCCTGTCGTGAAGATAAGTGATATTGTTGTATGATGGAGATGTATCATTTTTTTTTGTGCTACTGATAATTGAAATATCTATAAAAAAAAAATAAACTTCCCTATTCTGTTGTACAAAAACTGTCTCTTAAAAGCAGACACATTCCCTACGTCAGTCCCTACTCTGTTGTTAAAACCTGTCGCATAGAAGTAGACACTTCAAAACAGCAGCATATAACATGGAGATTTTTTTCTGAAATTGTCAAGAGTAGTTTCTTCCTGTCAAACTTAAAACTTTGAATGTTGGCCATGCTCAACTTCGGGAAATTATTAATACCGGAAGAAAAACCCGTCATTGTAAAAGCAATCTCCGGAATAAAGGTCAATATCACCTCAGCACCGTTTTTTTGATACTTTACACCATGTCTGCCAGCACAGCTACGACGGAGAGATCATTTCGTGGCGTTCCGTGCCCCGTACCGATGTACCGGCTGAACCCTCCTCTCATATGCCCTGCTTTTTACCATCCTAGATTCTGTAAATCCAGTTCTCTATCCTTCTATGGATACAATATTATGTGTTTTGTTAAGCATGCCAGTAGCAAGCGCTACTTCTGAGATGTCATTTAGTGTACTGAGACATTTGAAAACTTGTGTTAGTTCGACTATGAAGAATGACAGGCTATCTTCCCTGGGATTGCATATTCACCGAGATTTTGAAGTGGACTTGTACAAAGCAATGGAGGTGTTCGTATCTGCTAAGACACGCAGGGCAGATTTTTGACAATTTTAAGATATTCTTGTCTATCAAAGTCATTGAAATTGTGCTTGATTCTATGTTATATGAAACCATGAAATAGCCCCAGATCGCACCATTTTGCATCTCGTCGAAAGTATGGCGTGCACACTATTAAGCCTCAGCTACGTCCCTGCTTTCATCATTTTGAACTATTTGGTATTGCCAAATTTGTATTACAAATATACAAAATAACACTTAAAAACAAATGGACAATATGGCAATATGAACAGACTGCGAATCAAAAGGTGCATGCAATAACGTGTTCCTATTTTTGTGTAAATATTTTATTCAGTTGTACTTTGTAACATCTCCGTTAATCAGCAAAGATTTTTAAAAGGCAAATATTTAGTATCCATCAGAACAAACATTGAGGATTCGCTAGCTTTCTAAAAATAAAATTTTAATAACCAAGGCGGACGGTATATATAAAACTGAATTTATAGGAACAAGTCGCAGGTTGCAGGAATCAAGCCATTTCTTTTTTAACAGGTGTTGTACCTCATATTTCCTTTGTTCATGTTTATTAACTTCCTGAAGTGTTCTGTCAACCGGTGCATGTTTTCTGTATGAAACATGATGGTAAAAAAAGGAGCGATTTAACAACAGGAATTACCCTCTCTACTTGTTAGAAACGCTGAGCTTTCGGGGGGCTTTGCCCGCCTGGTCCCCCTACCAGGCCAGCCCTGGACCCGCTGGGGGCCCCCAGACCCCTCGCCTAACTTCTTTGATTGCGCATAGTTTTACTTCCAGCTACGTATACGCCCTTGGCGCCGTTTAAATTATAATAGAAAAATCATTGATAGTTCACTTATTTAGATTTAAAAACAGCATAAAGGTGGATACCAATCATATTCTACAAACTAAAGTTCGTTTTTGGTACAAAATATCAAATTATATTATAATTTCGGGGCTAGGACCATCTTAAGACACCTCCGTAGATGTCTTAAAGTTAAGACAAATTTTGCGACATGTCCCAAGTTAGGACATGATCGAGAACACGACTTAGGACTAAGATTTGTCCTAAGATGGTCTTAGGACATGTCTTAGTCCTAAGACACTTTCGCGAACACGGCCCCAGATGTTTACAGAAGTGAATTTCTTTTTATTAAAACATTAAACTTAACGTGAAATATTCATATGAATACTTTCTTAGCTCCGAGCTTTTGCTTTCAGAAGAATACAAATCGATGTTGAACACTGTATTAGTGATTATTAAACAAAAATCCATATATATATTTGTACAATAATACCCCCAGCAAAGCTATTGTAAATGCGGCCTCTACTATCACATAAAGACCGCTAATAGAGGCTGATGATACAGGCCATTAATAGAGGCTGATGATACAGACCGCTGTACTTCAATAATTTGATCCATTTTTGGGAGGACAAGGTTGATATCGTTTACGAATCATGACCGTTAAGGTTGGATCAAAAATGTCGCACAATAGGCTACCCGATCTGTAAGGTTTGAAGTAATTTACCCTATAACAATATGTTCATAATGATGAACGGTAAGCGCCACTAAAAGGCATCAATCGCCTGCAAAATAAATAAACATAAAATTATAATGTTAAATCTCCGTGGAAATATTAAAGGTGTACATTTAAATCAACATCAAATTGAAATAAATATGAGTGCATAGTTCTAGATCCTGAAAAACAAAATCAAGAAATGAAATGTACATAACCTTATTGTCAAATACACAACTATTGATGGATTATTGTGTATTGAATACGCTAAAGTTATTACCATCCAGAATGGTACAAATAAATAAACAATAATATAACACTATTACAGATCGTTCTTATATTTATCAGGGAATTAGGCCATGCAAAATTAATTACTTGGTTCTCAGGCCCTTTTTTGTCAAAATTGATGAGGGAGGGCGGCATTTTTTTTTATCCTTTTACTGCTGTAAAAAGTGATGAGGGAGGCATTTTTTCTTCTTTTTTTTTGTGAAAAATATGGCAATGTATAAATCTTTTCATTACTTTATTGAAAATTTCAATTTTATTTCTTCCGATGGTGGCAGAAACATCACAAGTGGTTAATTCTTATGGAAACGTCCAATCCGCTGGTCCCAACGTACCATTTTTTTATCTCCGTAAACAATTCCAATAAGGTACAAGCTTCGGAGAAGCCCCCTATTATGTTTCCTGGTAAAACTGACAAACATTTGTGCCGAATTTGCACAGAAACGATTGACATTTTGTCTAAATGTCAAACGGAAACACGTTTTTTATTTATACATTGTCATAACGATTTTAAAGCGTTTCACCGACCACGCGATATAAGAGAAAAACGGATGCGGTTGTTTTTTCCGTACGGACAGCGCTACCGCATTTAAACATTTTTTTTTACAATTTTTGCAAAAAAATCGGCAATGCGACGACGAATTTCCACATGCGGGCGGGCCTGAGAACCAAGAAATTAACTTTGTATGGCCTTATATAAACATTTTTTTCTTCTTTTTACATTGTGTTTTATTTTTTAAAATTTGTGAATCTATGACAATTTAAATCAAATATGAGAATAAAGGTGTATTTGTTTTCTAAATATGCAAAGGTACAATCTTTCTCTGTGATTGTTTTGTCAATATTTACAAACGAAAGTAAAGGAACTCACTAATGCGCATACGTATAAACAGTTTTTTTTCTTTTTAGCTCACCTGACCCAAAGGGTCATGTGAGCTATTGCTATCACTTTTCGTCCGTCGTCTGTCGTCCGTCGTCCGTCCGTCAACATTTCACATTTTAATCTTCTCCTCAGAAACTACTGGGCCAATTGCAACCAAACTTTGGTGGAATAGTCCTTGGATGGCCCCCTTCCAAAAATGTGTCCGGTGTTCCCGACTTCAAACCAAGATGGCCGCCAAGCTAAAAATAGAAAAAAGGGGGGATGAAATTTCAATTGTCTATTGCTGCTTAAGTATAAGTTAAAATGAGCTCAAATTTCAACTGCAGCTACATGGCAATGTGTAGTTTAACATATATTACGGGTTTTTCTGTGCAATTTTTATTTCAGCCGATTTCTACCGATTATGCATATTAGGCATATTTTGTACATTTTGTCCTTTATTTCAAAAACTATGAGAGATAGATGTTAAATTCAAGCTGCATACATGTTCAGCATGTCAAGATCTACCTACCCTGCAATTTTGAAGTAAATCTGATTACCCATCTTGGAGTTATTGCCCTTTTTTCATCAAATGTTTAAAATTTTAATACTTTTCGTCTTATATTTCAAAAACTATAAGAGATAGAGGTTTAGTTTAAATTGCAAAAATATGCAGAATGTCAAGATCTACCTACC
>MJUT01045641.1:353321-384468 GCA_002080005.1 Gigantidas platifrons | reverse complement strand
TACAGTCAAGCCTGCTTTAGTGACCACCTCTATTAAGTTACAGTCAAACAT
This sequence comes from Gigantidas platifrons, assembly GCA_002080005.1. Classification (NCBI taxonomy): domain Eukaryota; kingdom Metazoa; phylum Mollusca; class Bivalvia; order Mytilida; family Modiolidae; genus Gigantidas; species Gigantidas platifrons. The sequence goes on along the minus strand of MJUT01045641.1, from coordinate 384,417 downwards.
GCTTTAGTGACCACCTCTATTAAGTTATAGTCAAACATGCTTTAGTGACCACCTCTATTAAGTTAGTCAAGCCTGATTTAGTGACCACCTCTATTAAGTTAGTCAAACCTGCTTTAGTGACCACCTCTATTAAGTTACAGTCAAGCCTGCTTTAGTGACCATCTCTATTAAGTTACAGTCAAACATGCTTTAGTGACCACCTCTATTAAGTTACAGTCAAGCCTGCTTTAGTGACCACCTCTATTAAGGTACAGTCAAACATGCTTTAGTGACCACCTCTATTAAGTTACAGTCATACCTAATTTAGTGGCCACCTCTATTAAGTTACAGTCAAACCTAATTTAGTGGCCACCTCTATTAAGCAATAACATATATGAACTTAATTTTTAGTTCCCTTCACAGTGCATTTTATATCAATTAAACCTGTGTTAAGCAACCACCTGTGACCATATTTCATGGTTCCCCTGGAAGGTCACATAAGACATATTCAGGGTTTTTCAATACTTTTCAAGTGTACCAGTACTTCACTATTTACAGGCAGTACTTTTTTATTAAAATTTGAGTAATTTTCGTGAATATCTTATACAACACTGTTTGTAATCAGGAGATACAAAAGACCATTTTAGGCAGGTAAAAGTACCTGGTACCGCCTCTTATTGAAATGCCTGTATATTTGACTGTAACGTAATTTGTTGTGCATAGAACACAGTGCCGTTAACTCGTTTAACCCAGCCACATTTTTATGCCTGTCCCAAACCAGCACCTGGATTTCAAAATGAAAATGTTATTGGATTTTATTTTGTGTTCAATGATTTGAGGTGAGAGGAGATTGTTCTCTGTTGATAATGGATGCAGGTTTTTCAATAAGGGGTGGTACCAGGTACTTTTACTGGTCTAAGATGGTCATTGGTACCTCTTGATTTTAAAGAGTGTTGTATGAAATATCCATGAAAATTGTTCAAATTTTAATAAAAAAATACCACCTGTAAGTAGTGAAGTACAGGTAAGCTTGAAAAGTATTGAAAGCCCTGTGGATGAATTGTTGACCGTCAAGTGTTTGAACTTTCTTTTCATAATGATAAGGATCCCTTAAGCTTGCATGTTACTTTAAATAATTAATTGAAATAGAAGACGTTAACCTTTCAGATTTCCTGTAAGTTCCGTGTACAACAGATATCTTATGAAGACAAATATAGATTTTAACATTTTATTTATCATTTTCAGCTCTGTGAAGACTTGTTTACAAGAATTAAAGATATGAAAACAGAAAATGACTTAAAGTTCTCAGTAGAGGTAACATGTTTTTCTGTCTTAAATAAATGTTAGACAATACTGGAGGGTCAATCAAAAACGGACAATCCAGAGAAACTGTCTTAATATATTTACAAAAGATTGTTTTTAGACACCTGGGATTTTAGTTATACATGATATGTAGATTGTTCTCAGGGAACATAATCTTACAACTGATAAAGGTCATGGGCCAACTTTTACTTTTTTTTCTATAAAATACTGTGAATTAATTTAATTTAAGTTGGTTATATCTTTGACCTTTTTGATGAAGATATATATTGCCCGCTTATTCCAGATAAATTTGACTTAGCTATCTGCAAAGGGAGCCAATAGGAATCAACACCAGAAAATGATAACTTATTATTATAGTCTTTATTACATTCTTTAGAGAAATTCCTATATGGACTTTAATTCCAGCAGATGTATTATAGTTCTAACTGTTCCTCAGCTATTAATATAAGGGTTCAAAAGTGAATAACACCAAATTTTTTTATTTGTTATTAAGGTGTTAATGGTTTTTTTTTTAAATAAAAATTTCTTATGAAATTCTGTCTTTCATTTTTCAAACAGTTTCTACCAAATGATAAATTTTGCTTGACAATAATCATTTTCAAGAAGAAGCACTTGTTGATTTACTTATGGTTGTATACCCTGCACAGTGTAGCTTTTTATTAACCAATCAGATATTACATTAAATATAAATTCTAAACATGTCTGCCACCATTTAGTTGTATGTATTGATTGTGTTTTCTGCCGGAATCTTTATGATATCTCCTAAAATAACAATTTCATGATAATTATTTTCCGATAATAGGTGCCATCTAATCTTTAAAGGAAAAGACAACGAATTACACTCTTATACTGTAATAAGAAGCTATTTCTGACACCAGTTATGTGGTATAATTGAAGTTAACAGGAAGTATTTACACCAAGCTTAAGCAAAAGGATGAAGATAAAATTTAATCATATGTTTGTGAGAATATCGGTCAAATTTATTTCAAATTTAATCAAATATTATTTTGTGAATATAGGTCAAACTCATATCAAATTTAAGCAAATGTTAGTGAATGTCAGTCAAATTCATTTCAAATTTAATCAAATATTATTTTGTGAATGATGTCACACTGACTGATAATTTTCAGTAATAGAGACAGTTTCTTGACACTGACAGTATCACTTGGTGAAATAAAAGCAAAAATGTCCAATTTACTGATATTATAAACATATATGTCTCCTCCACAGAAACTATAAGATCAAATCAAACCAAACTTGGCAGGAATATTCCTATGGTGGCTTTCTTCAAATGACTAATTTTTGCATTCATTACATTTAATAAATTCTACATAGCTGCTGATGCTATAATTAAGCTGATTAAGGGGTTTGTTCAATGAATAAAAAAAAAAATCTAGTGGTAGATGGACTGTTTGTTTCTGATGATCATTTGTATCACGGCAGATTTTTGTGAGAAATTTAATATTAAGGTAGATTAAAGTTTTCTTCTGATCAGCCGATTTCATCTTGTTGAGTAAAAAATGGTTGGACATGGAATGTGTCATATTTGGTCCAAACAGCTAGGAAGTGAAGGTGTTCAGGTACTGAATATAGGGATTCTTCTTTTTTTCATCTGTGAATTCGTTCATCTCTGGTATAAAGTAAATCTTAGAGGCTTGGTAAGATTCATATTCCATTAAAGGTAAAATGTATGGACATGAAATGTGTCAAATTTGACCCAAACAGCTAGAAAATGATGGTATTCATGTACTGAATAGAGGGATTCTTATTTTGTTCATCAGTGAAGGTATGTATTCATGTACTCAATAGAGGGATTCTTATTTTGTTCATCCGTGAAGGTATTCATGTACTGAATAAAGGGATTCCTGTTTTGTTCATCAGTGAAAGTATTTGTGTACTGAATAAAAGGATTCTTTTTTCATCAGTGAAGGTTTTCATGTACTGAATAAAGGGATTCTTCTTTTTTTTCATCAGTGAAGGTTTTCATGTACTGAACAAAGGGATTCTTCTTTTTTTTCATCAGTGAAGGTTTTCATGTATTGAATAAAGGGATTCTTCTTTTTTTTCATCAGTGAAGGTTTTCATGTACTGAATAAAGGGATTCTTCTTTTTTTTCATCAGTGAAGGTTTTCATGTACAGAATAAAGGGATTCAATGAATTCTTTTTTCTCTATATAATGTAAATCTTTTGAGGCTTGGTAAGACTATTTCATCTCTGTATAAAGTAAATCTTTGAGGCTTTTTAAAATTGTTTGAATCTTGGTAAGATTCATATTCCTTTAACTTTCTTCTAGATCAAAGTGACGAAATTTAATCAATGAAATAATCAGATGCTGATTAAGGCTATTTTGTTAGTTCTGTTACAAATGACGACAATCTGAGACGAACTTGAGGATTATATTTATCTTCCTTACAAAAGCTTCGGCAAAAATCAATACTCTAATGGATGCTGAATAAGTTGATAACCCCCGCAATTTTCTTTGCTGAAAATAGATACTGATGTTCTTTTACATTATTAAGTATTATTAAGTTTTTCCATAAATCTGAAACTATTTTTCTTGTTAAGTATGTCAACCATATTTTTATACTAAAACTCTTTGTAAGAGATCAGTCAGCAATTTTTCACAACATGTATCGTCTTAGCAAGAGATTGACTCCGGGTTAATTTTTCTTTCGTGTACAGTAATGCCACCCCTTAATAAGGCCTCCTTTTCCTATGCTAATATTAGTAAAATCCCACTGTATAATTCTCTCACACTCACATGATACTATTATTCTCTTGTATGACTTTTTGACTACAGAAGTGTTGGGCCATTTGTAAGGCTACATTTATTATAATGATTGTATCTATAGTCTAACCTAGTGGTTACTTGTACCAGAAGAACAGAGAGTTTTATTATACAAATGGACACGCTACATTTGTAAAACATCACCTAATTATACATAAATATATCAGAATCGCACATTTTGATAGCCGTTCTTCCCTTTACATGTACAAACGTGATATCAAATGGCATGTTACATGTATATCCCATATCTCTATTTACTGTCTTGCTGTCTTATGCATAGGCCCTGGTCGATATTTATTCCTTAGGTAAATAAAAACTCATATTGACCGATTCAAAAGATGGTAATTGTTTTGTATTATATAATTGTTAAGTGAAAGTGATTAGGAAACAATATTAGTTTTAGCCAACACAAAAGACTGAGAAAAATATCTATAGTGAAACTAAGTCAATTTTATTTTTAATTGAACAATATAAGAATTTACAGAATGTCAAATGATATGATCTCAACCAATAAAATTATGTATTTAAAATTATTTAAGAAATAATTCATGTAAGCCATATGTATATATTGTTTTTACCACAGGTAGGTCCTTTATTTCATCTTTTTACCCCTCGCTAACACTCAGGGTAAAACTTTGTGAATTATTTCGATTCTAATATGTAAAAATTGGTAAAATATCTTTATAAATTGTCGATGACGTCATAAATTACAATGGGTGTAGGTATATATTAATTTTACCACGGGTTTGGACTCATATTAGAATATGTAATAAAGAGTTTTATTACTAGTGAAACTGAATCAATTTTATTTTTAATTGAACAATATAAGAATATACAGAATGTCACATGATATGATCTCAACCAATAGAATTATATATTTAAAATTATTATGTAATAAAGAAGTTTATTACTCTGTCTCAAGGAGCACATTGCATGTTATCTCTGATTTCTTTATTTAACAATCTTTGTGAATGACAGTAAATTTCCTCTAAAAATAGATACTTTATACATTTCATTGATATGTGCATACATGTAAGGAGGGGCTGTAGTGGTCTTTATCATATGGTAGTTGGATTTACAACTGCCTGTGCAATCAGTGCCTATCACCACTAAAGTTGTGAGTTAGAACCCTGTTCATGGAGAGTTGTACTTGACAGGTTGGTGGTTTTCTTCGGGTACTCTGATTTTCTTCACCAATAAAACTGACCGCCACGTTATAACTGAAATATTGTTGAAAGTGGTGTAAAAAAACCATAAAGCAAACCTCATACATGTAAGGGTTTTTATCTGAATTCAGTATTAAAAGTATTAATACATCTCATTTCCATCAAATAAAGATACATCATGTCAGAAACACATGATCAATAAATTCATCGATTTACAATAATGGCTAGGAAATATTTGTGCAGTTTTCAGATTATCTCAACATGCAAAAACATAAAAAAATCATTTATTTTTCCAAATAAGGATAGATTTAATTTTTGACACATTGTGGCTTCATTAATTTTTTTGTTGATGTCAATTTGCATGGGGTGACGATTGCTTGATTGATTGATTGAATGCTTAATGTTCAGCGTTGAAAGATTTTACATGAAAAACACAATGTTTAACATACCGGTAGTAATATTGACAAGTCTTTATTTTGATGTTAAATGTGATCAGAAAGCAAAAATATGCTAAAATTTGCACCCTACGAAAATAATCCTCTTTACAGTATGTTTCTCATATGTAATGGATTAACCACCATCCTTCATCAATATAATGTACATTAGTCCTGAAGCATACTACATGTCATCCAAGCATCTGTCTCCCAACCTTGACTTCATTTCACAGTCCATTGTCTTTTGTAAATATTACCTTTGTTGAATGTGAATTTTTGTGATTAAGTTAATAGCAATTAGCCTTAGGTTATCAACAATTAATGCTATATTGACTAGTCAGATCGTATCTCTCATAATCTGTTCAATCTGTCTAATAGGAAATTGTGAATGATGTTATGTTGTTATGGAAACTACTAAATGAAGATTAGATAGTTTTCTGTGTAATTCTTTGAAGATTGTTGTTTGTCATTTTGTCTTTTTTAGCTCACCTTGCCAAAGGCAGTGTGAGCTTTTGCCATCACTTGGTGTCTGTGTTGTTTGTCCTTTTGTCTTTTTTAGCTCACCTTGCCAAAGGCAGTGTGAGCTTTTGCCATCACTTGGTGTCTGTGTTGTTTGTCCTTTTGTCTTTTTTAGCTCACCTTGCCAAAGGCAGTGTGAGCTTTTGCCATCACTTGGTGTCTGTCATCTGTCGTCCATTAACTTTTCACACATCAGGTGAGCAATGCAGGCTCAGGTGAGCCTCTAGTTCTTTTGGCAATTGTATTGTCTGTCCTTCTTTGATTTAGGGTTTCTGATTACCCCTTTGGTATCTTCAAACTTTATTTCAGAACAAACTTGAAAAGGGGGTTTTCGATTGACACACAGGTTATGAGTGAAGAGTATCAGGTGGCCAACCGTGAGTTGCCAATGATGCTATTCAAAATGTAAAAAATGAATTAAACATCATGTGTTGGAATCTGTTTTCTCACATCTGTAAATATTTCTATCTTACTTATATGTGGAAAGCATTTGCATGACCACATCAATTCACAAAGAGGGCAGGTTTGGCCCATAAAACTAGTTTCTTCCATTATTTATGGCGTTTTAACCCCGCTGAACCAGTGGTGGAAAAATCTGTAATCCTCTAGAGGATTAAAATGTCTCGTGCCTTTCCCCGCATTAATTTCAAATGCAATAATTTCAAATTTTGAAATAAAGTTTGTGTTAAATAGTAGGAGAAACAAATTCTCCTTCAATTGCCCATGTGGGTTACGATATTTCTCCACTCTCAAGAGTTAAATTAAAAATTTTAACCACTCGCCAGATGGCTTGTGGTTAAATTTTTTAATTTGACTCTCTTGAGTGGAGAAATATCGTAACCCACTGGCAACTGAAGGAGAATCTATATATAACCCTCACCACTTTGTGTATTTATTCTTTATGCCCAAATATGGTATTTCCTATCTACGCACCATCAATTTTTATTTTTACATTTTCAAGACAACTGATAAATTGATAGCTAAATGTTAACTGTCTCAACAAACACAAAGAAATTTATATAATGAATTAATTTATGGTTTTTAGATATACCGTAGATGACAGAGATCTTATTGATTCGCTACACTCCCTAGAGAAAAGAAAACACATGAATGGATAATGAATAAAGATAATATATTACCGTGTTTGTTTGTATAGGAAAATATTATTAGTGTAAAATAGATATACATTTTGTAATATATTATGTACGTTGTCGGAAAATATAAAATTTACTTGTATGAGCTTTAGAAACAGGTAGAAAAAGCAAGTTGTTGGTGAACTTTTCTGGGTTGCTTAGCAGCAAATTCAAATTAGTGTTAAAATTTCCAAAACAACTGTCAAATTATCTGAACAGATGAGAAACAAGTGTGGTTCTAATTGTTTTCAATGGTGTCCTCTCTTATGTTCGTGTTTATACTGTTACCATTTCTTTCCATCGCTCTACATGAATCTGGTACCAGAAGAGTTTTGTTAGGTCCAATAACATACATATAATATCTATATTTTGTGTACCTGTGATAGTCTTTAATAAATTAAGTTTAATGGACTGCAATATTGAATTTTAGACCAGAATCTTTATAATTCATTAAAAAAAAAAGAAGAAAAAAAACTACATGTTTGCCTTAGGACATGTTTGGAAAATGTCATTCCTTCAATTATATGTAAGTCTAAATCAGATTTTGGAAAAGTAAAATATGAAACTGCTTGTAAAAAATACAAATAAAGTGATCAGATTTTTTTTTTATTTACCAAAATAAAACTGACCGCAACGATATAACTGAAATATTGTTGAAAGTTTGTGTTAAACAAAGTAATACCTAAACCTGTAACTTGTCAATAACCGGTTGATAATATGGCAGGCTTGAATTTCTGGATAGGAATAAAAATAAAAATTAGGACTTTAGTCTAAGCTTTTCACTTCAAATTTAAGCTGGTCTAATCAGTTGCATTTTACAGAATAGGCTCCAGAAAATCATAGTTCACGAAATTTGTGACACAAGATTGGTATTTTGCAATAGAAAATTATTGAGGACTGACATTTTTTTCACTAAGACCACCAAACCCATATGGAATTTCATGAACCCTGGATGTCCGACATCAACAATATAATAACTGGCTGCAGGCGAGTGGGTGGCAACCCAAATGTTAAAGTTGTAATGTTAATTGCATCTCAGAAACCATTGGGCATACTTCAGTATTACTAACGTACTATAAAATATTAAGATCCTATATCAATTGAATCAATATTTTCATCTACCTTTCGATATAATAACTTGCCCAGGGAATGATCTTGTTACAAATAACGTCTTGACTGTCACGCAAGAAAACTCTGTTTACTGTCTCCTGACAGCTTATCTATAGCAGTCATTATGAAAATATGCCTATCACTGACAAACAGGATCAAGTTGGTTTGCTGTCCACGGACAGCTTTACTGACTTCTTTTTCAATTAACAGGAAAAGGTAACGAGACGGCTTGTTTCCCCCTCGAGGATCGTAATTCTTAGAATGAAAATGATCACTAATGATTTTACCTCAGAATTTAGCCAATCCTAATGATAGTGATCAGCATTCATCATTGTTTTGTTTTTTACTATTATACATTGTAACATGAATGCTGTTCAGGTGATAAGTCAACAAGATAAACAATGAGGAATCACAGGTTTATTGATTTTATCCATGTTAATTCAAAATATCTTTTAATCATGCAATGTCCTATTAAAGGTGTACAGGGCAACCTGTCTAAACTGAACCATATGTCACACATGGCCTTTTTTGTGTTCAGTGTGTTCAGTTAAGATGAGAGGTGATTGTTCGTTTTGTTGATATTGGTGGAATTGATGACTAACACAGTTGCCATGTTTAAACTTTCCTTTCATAACTTCTGTAAATCTGAGTTTAAATAGAGTCCAATTTAGTAATCTGTGCTCATTTAACCTGTATAAATTGAACACCTGTCAATTGTGAACATGTAAGCTATTCCCAAGGAGGTTTAGTTTAGACAATGCCTTATAGTAAAGAATTTTTGAAACAGTTTGAGTGTTCTGTAAAAATTGTTTAGTTTTCTAAAGCAAATATAATAATGTATATCATAAGAAATTAATTTGTAGAAAAACATTGTTCCATGCTACATAATGGAAATTAAAATGTTGGTCATGTTTGAAATTGTTTACAAATGTGAAGTCATTAAATGTAGTGAGATTTTATAGAGACAGTTTAACAGTTCCACAAATTGTTAATTTTTTTAAAGCAAAATATAATAATGACTTCTCCCCAAGTTTTTAGTTCACTTGGACCACCGCAGGACATAGATTAACATTGGACCCTATGGGAAAATGTTCAAATGCCTTCTTCTCAGAAACTACAAATCAGACAATCCAAACTAGACAGTAATGTTCATTGGATGGTCCTCTACAAAGTTTAAGTATTTTGTTCTGATATAAAATGGAAGATGGCAGCTACAGCAGGACTTAGTTTAACATTGGACTCTATGGGAAAAGTGTCTCAAAACGCTTCTTCTCACCACAGGTCATAGTATTAACACAGGACCATATGGGAAAATACAGAAATATTTTCTTCTCTGAAGCTATTGCACTGATTGAACCTAAACTGTGCATCAATCATTGGAAGGTCCTTTACAAACTTTGTGTTTTTTATGTTGATTGGAATTCCAAGATGACTACCACTGCAGGACATATTTTTTTTTACATACGGTAAGACCAATTTGTTCTTTTTATAACCAGGTGAACGATACAGGCTCTTGAGAGCCTCTGGTATTGATATGGCATTAATCATCAATAAAAAAAAATGTTGGTCGTGTTTTGAAATTATTTATAGTGAAACAATTTGACAGTTCCACAAAATCTATTAAATTTTTTTTTAACCTCAATATAATAATGATTTCTTCCTGAGTTTTAATAATTATGGCGTTAATTGTCAATGATAATTATACTTCCCTGGAATGTAATGATTTTTCATGCCTACAGAAGAAGCGTAATGTAAAAAGATGAATCATCAATGTTTTTGTGAACTTGGCATTGATGGCATTGATTTTACAGCCTAGAATCAATTTATATCTGAATATTTTATCAAATGTTACTAACTCACTTTATTGTCAGGAAATAACGGCCATGGTAAAGTCTACAATAACAAATCTATATATAGTCAAACTTGTATATAAAGGCAGAGGTAAAGTCTACAATAACAAATCTATATATAGTCAAACCTGTATATAAAGGCCACACAAGGGAACTTGAAAATGTGGCCTTTATGAGCAGTTGTCCTTTATATACAGGATAAAATTATATACACTATTCATTAATAGGAATAACGAGACTGCCCTTTATAGACAGTGATTTGTTATAAAGGTGTTCTTTAGACTTATGACAGGTCAGTGGTTTTCTCTGGGTACTTCGGTGTCCTCCAACAATAAAACTGACCGCCACGATATAACTGAAATATTGTTGAAAGTGGCGTTAAGCACCATAACCCTAACCCAAGCCTCTTTAAGCAGGTTTAGCTGTATTTTAATGCAGAGATCTTTGTAGGATAAAATTTCAAAAAGTCATGAGTTCCCACTAGTACGTTCTCCAGGACTCATTCAGACATGTTGTAAAAATCTCTGATAACGATGGTGACTGTGCTTTTGATTTTTAATATTTCTATAAAGTGTTATATATCATATATTGTATTTGAGATAATAGAAAAAAACAGTAATACAAAACCAATTTATTTGCCTTTTTTTAATGACAAAATTATTTGATGCTAGATAATGGTTCAATTATAAAGGATTTTGACTTTTAACCTTAAAAACAATAATAAGTATCTACACAATTAGTTGTTGTGGTAGTTTAATTGTCCAGTTCTCCCTGAAATGAGATATAAGAGAGTTTTTGATGGCCTATAATTCCAGATGGTTTTCCTGTGTACTTATATTTATATTAACTTGTACAGATATAAATTAGATTTAAGTGTTATTACTAATGGATTATGGAACAAATAATGTCTTATTTTTATGTAAAACTTTGCAAAATTAGTTCTTTATAGAAAAAAAAAGTTGGTTAGCAAATTCACCAATAACAATGTAACTATTAGTTCTTAATGAAAAAAAAAGTTTAAATAATGTCAGATTATCAACAATCTCACCAATAGCAATGAACGAATAACTACCTCTCTCTTCAATTCAATGAACACAAAAAAGACCGTGGAATTGATACTTTTATGAAAAGAAATCTAAACATAGTTGAACAATTCCACCTTTATTAACTAAACGAATAAATCACTTCTCACCTCAAACCGTTGAACACTAAAAGGCCATGACATGTCATATTTCTATGGAAATCCTTGCCTTGGCTTTGGACAGGCACAAAAATGTGGCGGGGCTAAACTGATTAATGGTATGCAAACCTCCCTCCCCTCTTGATAATTTGTTGTCATGACTGAATATTAGTAGTCATCAATTGTGAAGACAGATTATACAGGCCTCTTGTATCTAGATTTAATATCAGATTGTCATGATTGTACTGGCTTGTTAAGGCTACATGGTCATATTTGTTGAAAATGACAAAATGCCAAGATGTCAGAAATTAATATGTTTAAAGAACCTGAGAGCTTTCCTAAACCATCACCATAAATTGTGAAGTAAAAGTTTGTTGCAGGAAAAAACAAATGCTTCAGATGTTCTTAAGTGCAAGACCAAATATATTGGTAATTACTAAAAATTCGAATATAACATCATTTCATTGACATTCACTTTATTTTATATAACAGTACTATAAGCCATCTTACAAAATATACATTTATTGTATTTTGTTTCTTTCTTAAACATTACTTTCTGGTAAAGTACATAGTATCAGACTGGAACATCAAATTTATATTTACCTCTTAAAACCAGACCCTCTCGTCCCCCCAAAAAAAAACCAAAACAAAAACAAAAAAACCAGCAAAAAAACATCAATTTTATTTGGTCACTGGTCACACGGATGTCTCCACTGTGATATTTATTGTAATTTATGGTTAGCATGTACCATGCAATCCATGAAAATATGATACCTCACAAATGATAATGGTTGCTTTTTATTACAGGTCAGTTACATGGAAATATATTGTGAAAGAGTCAGAGATTTATTGAACCCTAGTAACAAAAACAATCTGAAAGTACGAGAACACCCTTTATTGGGCCCCTATGTAGAAGATTTGTCCAAGTTGGCTGTACAGTCCTTTGATGACATCAACAACCTGATTGACGAAGGAAACAAAGCAAGGTGAGTTTATGTTGTGTCTGTTCTATTATTTACATTTTTGGGAGATATATATAAGTTGTGGTTTATGCTGTTTAACACCACTTTCAATATTTCAGTTATATCGTGGTGATCAGTTTTATTGGTGGAGGAAACCGGATGACTCGGAGAAAACCACCGACCTGTTGCAAGTCACTGACAAACTTTATCACATAATGTAGTACATGTGTCAAGTACACCTTGTCTGAGCGGGCTTCATACTCACAACGTTAGTGGTGATATGCACTAATTGCATAGGTAGTTATAAATCCAACTACAATAAGATCCTGACCACGACGGCCCCTGATAGATATCGTATGTTTTATGTTATGTTTACTGTCTATTTTACACAACGGTAGCTGTACCTAACAGCAGTAGATCTCATACTATTATGTATTTACTGTTATTTACAGAATGGGAGTTGCCACTGACATGTTTAAATCCCAAGGATGACACTACAGTATAAATTGGGGCCACAAATTGACCTCTTTCCCCCTCCTGGCACCCCGTTCTGCAAAGCCAGAATTATTTCATGTCCATGTGCGGTGTTATTTCCTATGTGTCAAGTCCAATCTTATGTGGTGTTTTATCATACGAGAAATGAAAGTTTTCTTCATACTCTCAGTTTATCATTCATTTGCATAACGTAACAGCATAAGTCATTGAAATATATAGACATGACTGGATATAACAAAACCATTTACATATGAGGCAAACTATGAGAATATTGACTATTTATTTTACAGAACTGTTCCTGCCACTAACATGAACGAGACAAGCAGTAGATCTCATGCTGTATTTAATATTTACTGTTTATTTTACAGAACGGTAGCTGCCACTAACATGAACGAGACCAGCAGTAGATCTCATGCTGTATTTACTATAATATTCACACAGAAAAGATATGACCAGACAACAGATCTTACTGGTGAAAAGGTAAACAAAGTTACAAAGTTAAATGGTCTAAGTTTGACCTTGTGATCAGATTCAAAGGGATTAGGCTGGTATTTTAGTTAATTTATCAAGGGAAAATTAAGCTAAGAACTACTTGACCTGGTTTCAATGTATCTTCCTACTTCTGCCCCCAAGGCCTGTCAGATTTTTTTTAAATCAGTCTTTTTTCCACCAAATATAATACTTTTTCTTGTAGATTCATTGCATTTGGAACTCCAATGTTTCTGAATTTTGATCTATAGGGGTTTAATATTTTACTCTAAGCTTGTTGGTTTCATCTCTTTTTTAAGATGGTTGAGCTCCTGGTTTGTTTTTGCGAATGCTAGGAGGCATGCAATAGCGTAGAAAGAAACACTTAAGAATAATCGGAACCTATTTGGAAATTTCACAGATTTTCCTTCAGTTTGCCTCTACATCCTTTGAAAGAAAAGTCAAGTCCTCCTGTTTTTACAAAAGTTGGTGAGCCCTGATTGACCATATATTTACTTCAAAGTTATCTATGAAATCTATCCAAGTTTGAGATAATGTCGTTTTACTGAATTTGACATGATTGATGTCTGGAAGAAATTGTATTCTTGTAGAATTCACTTGAATTGTCTCTATTCAGAATAGACAGATGTTTGGTTTATACAGGTTAAATTAACAAAGATTTCCTGCATTAAGACTTTATTTAAAGTTCGGAATAGACAGGATTTCAGTTTATTCAGGGTTCGGTTTAGACAGGTTTCATTGAATGTTACAGTAGATCAGATGTATTTAAATGAATTATCTCCCTTTACAGGTCAGCAAGATCAGTTTGGTTGATCTGGCAGGAAGTGAGCGAGCAGACTCGACGGGTGCTACTGGAACAAGATTAAAAGAGGGAGCTAACATTAACAAGTCTCTAACAACACTTGGAAAAGTCATCTCGGCTCTCGCTGAAGTGGTAAGACAGCCATTATTTTATTGTTATCTGTTTCTGAAGGTCATAGGAAAGATTTTAATTGCCATGTAATTTTGAAATTGTATTTATATATAATTTTTTTCATATTACATATTTACACATTTTTATATATTGATGTGTACTATACAATTAATAACAAAATGTTATGTCTATGCTTGAATAATCTTTTTATATACATGTGTACTGTACATGGTTAATTATGGTAGATTATGTCTATATGTTTTAATAATCTGTGTATATATATGTGTACTGTATGTGGTTAATTACGGTATATACATGTGTACTATATTATGTCAACAACTACATTTGTCAGCTATTTGTACCAATATATAGCATCTAAATCTTTGCTTAATGTACACTTCATCTAAGACTAATTAAAAGATATACTTCTAGTAAGATGTTGTAGGAATATTTTGAATTTAACCCTGTATTCAGATTAATTAACAGATCAAGTTGTTTCAGGTGTTCATCAGAATGTAACATTTAACCTTTGACTTTTATCAGATTGACCATATATGGTATGATGTCTAGAACTTACTATATTTTAAAACTTGGGAATGGGTATCATGTTGTTCTGAATGCTGGTTAATTACAGTATGTTATGTCTACGCTTGAATAGTCTGTAGATAACTGTGTGCTGTACACAGGTTATTACGGTAGACGGGAATGGGTATAATTTTGATCTGAAAGCGGTTAAGGAATAATGTACGTTTATAACTATATAACTCTGATACTGTTGAAGATTTGATACAAATTTTCCAACGTTTGATGTTTTGATTTCTAGAGCGGCGGCGATAACAGAATTTTATCTGTAAGTTTACAGAAACTCGAGTATCAAGCCTTTATGTTTGTCTGGGAAAGCTTACAATTAAGTAATTGTTTTAGAATTTAGGAATTTTTTTTATAATACAAATGATTAATTAATAATTTTGAAAAGTTATTTTTAATTTAAAAAGGATTTTGAGAAATAGCAATTTTTTTGGGATGCTAAATTTATGAACATCTTTGAAAATCGACAGAAAATTCTCTTTAAGGGGGTACCATACACTACAGGGAGATAACTCTTTAAAACAGTTGGACGTTTTGATCATATGATGTTTGTATGCAGATTTCAAGCATCTCGATGATCAAAACCACAGCGAGAAAAGCTGCTATGTGGCTAGTGAATTTATAGCTCTGAGTCTGTTGGTTGGAATTTGTTAAAATTTTGATATTTATTACAGTGGACACACTGCCAAAAAAAATAAGAAAATTAAACGAGCAGATCAAATTTTACCTGAAGTGTATGGTACCACTTTAAGTTAATATAGTTCTTAATGATTAGTTTTCCCAGACTTGAGATTTATGTGTTGTCTCTGACCCAAACCTTTATTGCAAAATGATCAATTTTGACTTTTCTGATTTGATTTTAAAATCATAAGTAGAAGAAAAACTACAATAGCATGCAAATCCCAACATTGAATTACAGTAGATCTTCACTGGCTCAAACTCGAAGAAACTGTCAAAATATGTTCAAGTTATCGGAAGTTCAAGCCACCGAAGTTCTGTGATTACATTATTTAGGCCATTTTTTTTTAATTCATAGATTACTGATCTTTGGAGAATTTTTCCCCTTCAATTAATTGTTTTCATCTGCAAGAATTTAACCGACAGCAAAAAAAAAAAAAAAGAAGTGAAATATTAAAAAAAGTAAATTTTTCTTGCTGTTGTTAAAGATTGCTGTCAATGACAGTCTTTGCCTTAATTTTTTTCACCTACTTGATTGAAAGCCACATTTAGAAAAAAATTATATTTATTCAAACAAATTCTTTAATAATCTTCACTTGTCCAAATCCAGTTTTAGTTGTCCCGGGCTTAGGGAAAGTGGGTTATCGTGAAGATTGTGATTTTCAAGTAATCAAGATTCATATTAGAAACACTCTCAGAGTCTTAGGATAGACATATTTGACCTTGTCTAGCAGCTTTTTGACTATGAATCAGAAATGTTGAGCTGTCTAACAATTTTTTTGTTTTTTTTGAACCTCCAGACAATTTTTTGACAAAATCAGTACTTCTATGAATTTCGAAAAAGGTGTCCTAAATAATGACCTACGTATTTGTTCATCAATGTTGTTGTACAGTGAAACCTGTGTAAACCAAACTCTGAATAGAACAGAATCTGGAGTAAATAATATTCCAATGTAGGAAATCTTTGTTAATTAAACAGAACACCTGTCTATTGTGAACACAAAAGTGGATCTCAAGGAGGTTTGGTTTAGACAGGTTTCACTGTATTTTCTATGTTGTCACACAGTGTATTATACATAGGCCAAAAAAATTACATTTGTTTCCGCTAACCCTACCGACCCTAATTTTTTGTGCCTACCCTAAAGTTTTTTGGCCATTTTTGAACGAGCACTATTAAAGTCAGAATGTGACCCCTGTAGAAACGAGCTAAAAATATTTTTAAAAATAAAATCTTTTTCCTACCTACCGACCCTAATATTTTGGAGCATGTTAGCAGAAACACAGGTATTTTTTTTCTTGGCCACAGGTAAACTTGTTACTGCTGGACTTACTATTGGATGAATAATGTCTTTATCTTATTTCTACGGAGAATAGAACGGAACTAAATAATTTAAGGACGTAAATATAAAACATGCATATGAAATTAGATATGGAAGATTGTAGAAAAATATTAAGCGAACAAAATGACATCAAATTTCCCAATTGACATACTTGATTAATGAATTTATATTTCATGAAAGGCTTGACCTCAGCTGGAATTGGAATTCCTCAAATATACAACTTTCATAGATCGTATGGTAGTTGGATTTACAACTACCAATACAATCGGTGCCTATCACCACTAATGTTGTGGTTGAATCCCACTCATGGTGAGTTGTACTCGATACATTATGTGATAAAGTTTGTCAATGACTTGTGACAGGTCTGTGGTTTTCTCTGGGTACTCCGGTTTCCTCCACCAATAAAACTGACTGCCACAATATAGCTGACTGCCACAATATAACTGAAATATTGTTGAAAGTGGCATTAAACACCATAACCCTACAACTCTTAAATAATGAATTAAGACTAAGTTTCTCCTCCTTCAGGCCTAGACAACCTTAGCTGATTTTGACTATCCTATTTAGGCCCTTTGGTTTTCTTACAAAGATTTTAACATTATTTGACATTCCTATCTTTTGACTTTCAACTTACTCGATGAAAGTTTTTTTTAGAAACATGTCGTACACACACAATTTGGTATCTATGTTTTTTTTGTATCCGATATCTAGTTTTTCTGTATTTGAAAATATTTTGTTACCATGACAGTCTTTTATTACATGCTGTCATTATATATTCCAAGGATGTCTAGTTTTTAAAGCATTTTTCTGACATTAATGGAGACAGTGTAAATATTACTGTTCAAAGTCCACAACACAAATTTCCAAGATCAATATTTTTTGTGGTGACCATATTTATTTTCCCTTGTGTCCTTTAAATTACCATAATGGAAGCTAGATAATAATCTATCATACAAATTCATGGATGTAGGATAATGTTATTCCACCCTCAAAGTCACAAGTTTCTAATCAGAAGTTAGACAGGCCTGTATTTTTAATGATCGCTGAGGTGGGTTTATCCTATCACATTTGGTCTCTCCAGCGGAATAATTTTTTCCCATTAATTAGTAATTTGCATTTTACGAATATGTTACACATGGGTATGTTACTGATGAACAGAAAGTTGATGAACAGTGATGACACCAATATTGGGGCCATCGTGGTCATGATCATATGGTAGTTGGATTTACAACTACCTGTGCAATCAGTGCCTATCACTACTAACGTTGTTAGGTCGAAGCCTGTTCATGGCGAGGTGTACTTGATACAACATTATGTGATAAAGTTTGTCAGTGACTTGCGACAGGTCTGTAGTTTTCCCGGGGGTTCTACGGTTTCCTCCTCCAATAAAACTGATCGCTACGATATATCTGAAATATTGTTGAACGTGGCGTGAAACACTATAAACCTTAAAAAACCTGGCACCAATATATTTTACACATTCTTATCAAGTTATAATATGATTGAAATAAAATATTAATATTCAAATTAAAAGAAAAATATTGATTCACAATGAATATTTTCATTATTGATAGGAAGCAAAACCAACTTTCTCCAAAAGCTACAAAAATGAACATAATATCTACTTTGTTTATCTAGGCTAATAAAAGAAAGAAGAAAGAAAATTTCATACCTTACAGAGATTCTGTCCTAACATGGCTACTGAGAGAAAACCTTGGTAAGATCCCAGATAAATTGCATTGTCTTTTATGAGCAACACATTCTCAGTAGATGCAGTCTATGACTTTAGACTTCAGAAGTTACTGACACAAACTTAAAAAATAACAACTTTTAAGCACAATTACAATGAATAAATCAGTTAAGCTTACTGGCCTGATCAGAATTATACTCAACAGGGTCAATAGGACCAGTGCTAAACTCACAGACTGTATACTCATACTTTAAATAAAGGTTAGAGAATACCAAAGGGCAATTCAAAAATGGACACTCCAGAGAAACTGGCAACATAGGGTACACAAGACGAAGAAAAACAAAACATAAACACAACACAATATGTGTTGGACACCACTATACGCAAACAAAATAAAGACGAACCGAACATCGTTTTTATGCGGAAATTGCAATTCACGATAGAAAATTTCAAATTGTTTTGTATCGGCAGTAAATTGTAGAAGAAGAAATAGCACAAGCTATATGAAGTTAATGCGTGTGTTTAATTAAGGTGTCATTTTAGAAATAAAGGTTTACTGTAAGTAATATTATAATTGCCAAAGTGGTATGGTACATAGATGCAAATATAATTATTTTTTTCTTTCAAATGTAAAAACTTGTTTTAAAGCAAAAACTTGCTAAAATTTCATTTCTATCAAATATCTAAAATAAACAATGATTTTAATTTACATTAAAATCATTGCTAAAAAAAAATTGCCAAATATAAAAAAAGTCTTTTTTTAATGCAACAACTTTCAGATACAAAATTGTAGGATTGGTCAGTCTTGTTTTGCCAAACCATGATGTTTATCATAGCAGTTTATTTGTTTATTATGTGTTTTTATTTCTCATGATAAATTTGTCTTTCTCAGGTGGAAATTCCAAAACAGCCATGATAGCAGCTTTGAGTCCTGCAGACATTAATTATGATGAAACACTCGGTACTCTGAGGTAAGGAGGAAGTTTAAGGCTCAACAAAATACTAGGAACTCTATGGTTAGAGGTCGATTTAAGAAGCAGTGAAAGACTCAATACTCTTAGATAAAGGGTAGATATAAGAGGTAGCAAAACACTCAATGCTCTAAGATAAGGGATAGAGATAAGAGGCAGTTAGACTCAGTACTCTTAGATAAAGGGTAGATATAAGGGGCAGTTAGACTCAGTACTCTTAGATAAATGGTAGATATAAGGGGCAGCAAAACACTCAATGCTGTAAGATAAGGGATAGAGATAAAAGGCAGTTAGACTCAATACTCTAAGTAAGATGTATATTTAAAGAGGCAGAAAAACATTTAGTATGCTAAAGAAAGGGGTAGGGTTAAGAGGCAATGACACTCGATACTCTAAACTAAGGAGTAAGTTTAAGACCCAGTGAAAGATTCAGTACTCTTAGGTAAAGGGTAGCTATAAGGGGCAACAAAACACTCTATGCTCTAACAGAAGTGTTATATTTCTGAAACAGTGAAACAGTACTCTGAGGGAAGGGGTATACTTAAGAGGCAATGAAACACTGGTATGATTGTGAAGCAGGGAAACACCTAGTAATATATGGTAAAGGGTATAATTACATGGCATTGAAACATTCGGTACTCTAAAATAAAGGGTGTATTTTAAAGGTGGTGATTCTAAGACCTCAAATAATTGTCTGATGCTTAAATAACAACACCTGAGGTAATATTTTGTTATCTAATGCTTGCCCTGAATTCATAACAAAATAACACCTTTCCATGAATTTAATTATTTGAGGTTTTCCACTTTTGCATATCCAATGTTATTGTCATGTGTTTAATCAAAAAAATTAGATGCCTAATTAAGCTGATATCTTATATCCCTTCTCATTAGACTTTAAAGTTGGGCTGTCGGTTTGATATTTTTAAACACAGAGAATGACAATTTGAGAAAATTATTGTCACTTTAAATTTAAGTTATTATAAGTTATGTATATCATAGATTTTGAAAACACTATGATTACTGCCTATTTGTTTGATTCAAGAAAGCCAGGACTTGCAATCATAAAACTTTTTAGTATGAGTTTCGTCAGAGACTTGCAACAGGTCTGTGGTTTTCTCCAGTTTCCTCCACCAATAAAACTGACCTCCACGATATAGCTGAAATATTGTTGAAAGTTACATTAAACACCATAAACCAAATCAACCAATTAATAAGTCATTTTAATTTTATAGATATGCTGACAGAGCCAAACAGATAGTGTGTAAGGCAGTTGTTAATGAAGATCCTAATGCTAGGCTAATCAGAGAACTGAAAGAAGAGGTGGCTAAACTTAGGGAGATCCTACAACATGAAGGCATTGAGATTGAGGAAGGTAGGTATTCAAATATATTTCAATTTGATCTCCAGGATTGTATCACAGGCTTGGATGAAAAACTTTGCTCTTAAGTCATAATTTTGAATTGCTTTGAAAATCTGGGCTTATATACAGTAAAACAAACAATAATTGTCACCTTAATTTAATGGTCACCTGCTGTAAGCGGTCAGTTTAAAATCCTCCTGACCAGATTTACTTGTTAATTTAAATCAAATAAACAGTCGCCTCACTAACTTGGTCAGTTGTCACTGAAAGTTTATCCCATCATATCTGCTAACCGGTATTTAACGGTCACTTTTTATCACAGACTTTGAAAAAAATCACCGGGGAGGAAAGTCTTGACAGTTATAGCAAACTGACCAATGGAACTCCAGACCATGGGTTAGGCTTGTGATAAAAAATCAATGACCTTAACAGCTTGACCACGGAGATCCCTGTTAAATGTAGAACATTCATCTTTGATATTATGCCCTTAGCATTGCTATTCTAAAATGTCTGCCAAAAAAAAGACAAGAATTTAGTGGACTTGAAAAACAAAAGATTGATAAAGCTCAATTAAATCAAGATTTAAAGTATTTATAATCACAGAAAATATCAATTCTTATATAAAATTCTGTGTACAGCCAACCCTGCCGTAAAGGGCACCTCTATATAACAAATCACTATCTATAAAGTTCAGTTTCATTTTCCCCATTAATGAATAGTGTATATAATTTTAACCTGTATATAAAAGGCAGTTGCTCATACAGGCCACATTTTCAGGTTGTCTTGAGTGACCTTTATATACAGGTTTGACTGTAGTAATGGAATTATAAGTCATTTTTAAATTTGAAGGAACTTTAGCCAAAAAAGAAGGAACCAGATCAAGGAAGCAGTCTGTAGCATTAGACGAGAAAGAAGACGCTTATGAAAGACTACAAATGTCTGAGAAACTAATCGCAGAATTAAATGAATCATGGGAAGAAAAGCTACGAAAAACAGATCAAATTAGGAAGGAAAGGTAGAGTTGTTATTTATATTTAGTTGCCAAGTTGGTTTGCATGAAATGCAAATTGGGTTACTGTATGATGAAATGGTGGGTGCATAGGTAGGGGCTGAAAAGGGGTAGATACTTCGTGTAATCAACTTATATTACAGTTAAAAAATAAATTATTTGAAACCTGTATGCAGTTGTTAAGGACATTTTAAAGATATGCATGTAGCTTTTTAATGATGATAATAAAATTGTTACAGAAATTATAATCACCATTTGAACTGTAAGATTTTCAGTCGATGGCACCATTTTGTGTAATCAACTCATTTACAGTTTACTACAACCAAATGAACATTTTTATTTTGTGAAATCAGCTACCTTCCTTAATTTTCAATGCAGATTTTGAAAGCTTTGCAGAATGTTTGATGGTCAGCATTCCACCAATATCAACAAAACGAACAACTATATGTACCTTTCATTTCAAATTATTGAACTCCAAAAAGACCATGACAAATCCTATGGAAATCTAGGTCCTGGCTTGGGACAGGCAAAGAAAATGTGGCAGGGTTAAACTGGTTAATGGGATCCCCTCTTGAAAATTGGATCTCCATTTGTTCTTAATTTCACAGTTACAATGATGTATTATAATTATAATAATCATTGCATGATCAACAATTCCACCAATATCAACAAAACTAATATCACCTCATACATCAAACCATTGAACACAAAAAAATATGAAATTGGAAATCCAATTCCTGGCTTGGGACAGGCACAACACTGTGTCAGGGTTAAATCAGTTTATAATGATGATTGCAAGATTCTTCAGTGTTCAAAAACTCATATATACCCAACATGTATATTAATGTGAGAGTGACATTATATTTCCTGCCCTTGAAGATTTAGGTAAGGGATGCAGAAGGTTTATATATTTTTTGTTTCACTTAAATACTGTATGAAAACAATGATTTATTATCTCATTTATACAGGGAGAAAGTATTAGAAGAAATGGGTGTGGCATTAAAAGAAGATGGAGCTACTATAGGAGTATTCTCCCCTAAAAAGGTATATTATATGTCTCTCTTATTTTTCTAGGAATTTTCTATTTTTCTTAAAATACCAATCGATGGTGTAATACCATGATCTCCTCGAGCGCAGATTGTGGGTTCGAGCCCTGATCTGGTCAAACCAAAGATTATGAAATTGGTATTTGTTGCTTCTCCGCTTAGCACGCAGCATTAAAAGAAAGAGCAAAGACTGGTTGGCTTGGAATCAGGATAATGTGTCAGAGTGGGGTGACCTGTCTATCCACGGACTGTTGTTTCAGTGAGCTAGCATTATTAAAATCCAACTATGCGTGCTGGTCTAGTACAAAGCAGACCTCATCATCATCTCATTGAAAATTAACTTGTTCTCGCCATGATATAGCTGAAAAATTGCTGAGTTGGCATTAAACAACAATCACTCACTTACTCACTCACTATTTTTCTTATAAAAAGAGGTGTTCACCATGATTCACAATTTCAAATAATTTTGTGTTTGTATTTTGCAATGTTGTTTTCATTGTTCATATTTTTATTCTAATCTTCATTTTCCTATTTACAGAAGATATTTATTATCAAATTTATTCATTCTTTTTTTTTTACAGACGCCACATTTAGTTAACTTAAATGAAGATCCGTTGATGTCAGAATGTCTGCTGTACTATATAAAACAAGGGACAACTCGTGTAGGGGGAGGATGCCACCAGGATATACAGTTAACAGGAACAACAATATTAGACTTACATTGTTATTTTGAATGTAAAGATGGTAAGATGTTCTTTTTAGCTTTAGAAATGAATAGTTTGAAGGCTTTAGTTGGAATTAAAACTACCTATGCGATCAGTGCTTATCACCACTAACGTTGTGAGTTCGAAAACCTACTCAGGCGAGTTGTACATGATACAACATTATGTGATAAAGTTTGTCCATGACTTGCGACAGGTCGGTGGTTTTCTCCTGGTACTCCAATTTGCTCCACTAATAAAACTGACCGCCACGTTATAACTGAAATATTGTTGAAAGTGGTGTTAAACTCCTAAAACCAACCAACAAATCAAATCTTGTTAGCACTCTTATTATTTCCATTCCTGGACAGATTCAATCATTTTCTGAATCTTATTTTTAACGATTTCTAGATATAAATAGACAAAATGTGTTATTTCTAGATTTGTTTTCTGTATTCAGGCAATGTTACTGTGATACCATGTGAAGGAGCTCTATGTTACATCAATGGCCGACAGATTACTGAACCAATGGAGATGAAGACTGGTGCACGTGTTATACTGGGAAAGCATCACGTCTTCAGATTTAACAATCCAGAACAAGGTATGTTATGTAGATTGTAGATCAAGTAAGTGTGAAAAATATAGCTAAAGCAAAAGAATTGTTTTTAAGTCTGAACAAAAAATATGACCAACTAGGAAACAAATTGCTTTAAAAAATGTGATAAAAAAACTTGACAAATTAACTCAAATTAAACTGCCAAAACATTATTATAGAACACAAACATATTAATTCCTCAATAAATTACTCCATAATAAACATATATAAAACATTCAAAATACTACTGATTTTTAGGTGCAAAAAACAACCATTTCATGAAATTTTAGAATATACAAAATGTATGTACATTATCAGAAAATATTCAAATTTATTTTGCAAACTCTAGATCCAGAATGAAATGCAAACCTTTGTTGAGCTTTTCTGCTGCTTGTTTTGCAGTGAATGTCAATTAAATTTTATATTTATTGACTTAAAGTACTGATACTTTTACTGACTTTACTGCAATGTCAAAAACAGCCACAAATTTGATTGAAAAGAGTAGAAACAAGCATTGTCTTAATCTTTTTCAAAGATATCCACTTCTCTTTCATGTCTGTTCTTTAACTGCTAATGTTTCTTACTGTTCGCTCTATATGCATCAGGTACCAGGAGACTGTTTATTTGTATACTAGACGAATAAAGCAAATACAATATATTTATACCTTTATGTTACAGCAAATTTAAGATTGCAGGATAATCTTATTTATTTTTCAGCACGACAGAGCAGAGCTCACTTGATTGATTTTGATCAGATTGAATCGCAGGGGTGTAAGTTTTGTACTGTCAATATTTTTTCAGAAGGATAAATTCCATATTATTCTAAATATGTTTCAAATTTAGCTATTAGCATATCTTCATCTGTAAATTTACTAAAACATATAAAATCTCTTTTACAATTTTACTTACTTTAGAAATGAACTGAACATTTTTTTTTATCAAAATGTAACTTATGTAATATTTCTTCCATATAAGAATCTGATTTTATTTAATATGAATTGATAAAGGTAATCTGTCATATTATTGAATGTATTAACAAAAGTTTTGATTGTTTTATTTATAGCTGAACCAGTAGATTGGACATTTGCACAGTTAGAATTATTGGAGAAACAAGGGGTAGATTTGAGAGAAGACATGGAACAAAGGTCAGTCAATGTTTATATCTCCGTCGTTTGACGTAGAGGGCATTAAGTTCATGCCTTTGGCCATCTGTGTGTCCTACACTTGGTTTCCACTCAATAACTTAAGTCCCCCTTAAGCAAATCATTTGAAATTTATTCACATGATCAGGGACCATAAAAGGAAGATCAAGTATGATTTTGGACTTTACCACTTTTTCCAATCTGGAGTTATTCCCCTTGTTTAGCTGGAAGTGCCAGCATCTCTG
This sequence comes from Gigantidas platifrons, assembly GCA_002080005.1. Lineage (NCBI taxonomy): Eukaryota > Metazoa > Mollusca > Bivalvia > Mytilida > Modiolidae > Gigantidas > Gigantidas platifrons. The sequence goes on along the minus strand of MJUT01045641.1, from coordinate 358,710 downwards.
TCCTATGGGCACATTCTTCCATTCATTTATAAGACTAATGTCATACAGCGAGTTAATTTAATTCTTTATTTATTTAACACTGATAACAGACACCCAGATGCTACTAGTAGCTCTCCTCAGCATGTTTTGTTGGAACAGTATAAAATTCATGATTTGCCAAAAAAAAAATCTCTCTTTTTTCATTTTCTATTTTTATAATCATGATGAAATTTTCCTTTGGTCATCAATCTGTATTGATTGTTTGTTTAGCAGCTATTGTACAGTTATAAGTATGTTATATTTTATATAGTTTGCCTCACTATGTAGGACCACTATCACAATAATTACAAAACGTAGAGAGTTTGAGTTTATGGTGTTTAAAACCACTTTCAACAATATTTCAATTATTTTGTGGCGGTCAGTTTTATTGGTGGAGGAAACCGGAGAAAACCACCGACCTGTCGCACGTCACTGACAAAATTTATCACATAATGTTGTATCGAATACACCTCGCCTGAGCGAGAATCGAACTTATAACGTTAGTGGTGATAGGCACTGATTGCATAGGTAGTTGTAAATCCAACTACAATAGAATTACGACCATGACAGCTCCTACAAAGTGTAGAAGGTTAAATACAGACAAACCTGCCATAAAGGACACTTCTAACAAATCACTGTCTTTAAAGGGCAACCTCATTTTTCTCATTAATGATTTGATTTGATTTTTGGTGTTTAACGCCACTTTCAACAATATTTCAGCTATATCATGGCGACCAATTTTAGTGGTGGAGGAAGCCGGAGTACCCGGAGAAAACCACTGACCATGGGCAAGCAACTGGTAAACTTTATCAGTTGCGACTGCGAATCGAGTGCACCATTTTTTGTAATTTACAAAGCCGGGCGCGAACCCACGCTGTATTGGTGATAGGCTTGTATGAGTTGTTAGATCCAACGACCTAACTCATTGAGCCACCCTGGCCCCTCTCTCATTAATGAATAGTGCATTTAATTCAAAGGGCACATTATGACATTTGCTTAAGTGTGCTTTATATACATGTATGATTGTATTGCAATTTAAAAACCATAACCCTAACCCCCTATTGAATATTATATCATATTGTTTACTAGGCTATGTGCATTAGAAGAACAATAACCCTATTGAATATTATATCATATTGTTTACTAGGCTATGTGCATTAGAAGAACAATACAAGAAAGAAAAAGAAGAAGCAGATTTATTGTTTGAACAACAGAGAAAGGTTTGCATTAATTAAATGTTAAAGCAACACAATATTATTGATAAATTATTAATTCTGTCAATCTTATGAAAATAGGTTTTTCCATAAGGCATTATAAGAAATGTAAGAATAACTTTCTGAAGTTTGGGAAATTCCGTCTTTTCTCAAGTAGAACATAGCGGGTGACGTTAAAATGCATTTAATTTATCATAATTTAAAGGCCACGGCTGTCACGAAAAAAGCAAGACTGCAGCTTCTTCTGGACAAACTATAACTTGGAGTCCTTTTGGAAACAGGTTTATCGTTTTCACCTCAAAAAGCACTGGACTGATTGAATTCCAAACTCTACGTAAAATGTCCTAAAGGATTTTTTAAAATCTTAAAAATAGCATGATTTTGCAATTGCTAGAACTAGGCTTTGCAAATATAATTAAACCTGTCTAAACTGAACATCCTTTGAACCAACATTTATGTTTGGAATAGACAGGTGTTTTTATTTTTTATACATTTACAAAGATTTCATGCATTAGGACTTTATTTGAAGTTCCAGTTTATTCAATGTTCAGTTTAGACGAATTTTTCTGTACTTTTGTTATTAAACAATTTATAACAAAGTGATGGATACAGGCTTTTTCTGACCACTTGTATCGTAGAGATAATTTGATTGTGTTTATATATGTCTGTTCTTGTTCAAATTCTAAATTCATATTTTTTTTAATTTCTTACCAGTTGCAAGGTATTTTAAAATGTAAACTATACTATAGTAAGATTTATTTGTAAATTTATATTAAACATGTACTTTAATTACTTTAGGATTATGAGACACGGATACAGAATCTACAAGAACAAGTAGAAAACTACTCTATGATGTCATCTGTGTGTCATATGGAGGATGTCATAACAGAAGAGGAACAAGGTTTGTTATTATGGGGGGGGTATTAAGAACTACTCTATGATGTCCTCAGTGTGTCATATGGAGGATGTCATAACAGAAGAGGAACAAGGTTTGTTATTATGGGGGGTATTAAGAACTACTCTATGATTTCTTCAGTGTGTCATATGGAGGATGTCATAACAGAAGAGGAACAAGGTTTGTTATTATGTCTATATACACAATGTACTTTATATTTCATTTAAAAACACAAATTTTTTTTTGAAAAAAAAAAAAGGAATTCCAAAGCCAATTCTTGTTTGATTTTGATAATTTTTTAACCAACAGAATCTGAATTTGTTGAGATTGGTTAAATTGTTGACCATCGCTGTTTAAACTTACTTTTAATGAAGTGTCATATTGTATTGTAGATTACACTTGGACAGAGAAGGAGAGACAGCTAGCAGCATGGGCCTTTAGAAAGTGGAAGTACCACCAGTTTACTTCACTCAGGGTGAGATATATATTCCTTCTGAAGTAGAAATGACCACCGTGTTTAATTTCACAATATTCCAAAGGGATCAGTTATTGGCAATAGTAGAGTTAACCAAACCAGTTATTAGAAATTCTATGGAGTTAAAGATTGTCCCAAAAGGACCAGATACTAAAAATATTATAAAGTATGAATACAAAATGTCAAAAGGGACCAGTTATAAAAAATACTATAAAGTAGATATACAGAAGGTAAAAAAGGGACCAGTTAATAGAAAAAACAGAGGGTCTAAAGGGACCAGTTATTAGACATATTATAAAGTAGAAATACAGAGGGTTAAAAGGGACCAGTTAATAGAAAAAACAGAGGGTCTAAAGGGACCAGTTATTAGACATATTATAAAGTAGAAATACTGAGGGTTAAAAGGGACCAGTTAATAGAAAAAACAGAGGGTCTAAAGGGACCAGTTATTAGACATATTATAAAATAGAAATACAGAGGGTTAAAAGGGACCAGTTAATAGAAAAAACAGAGGGTCTTAAGGGACCAGTTATTAGACATATTATAAAGTAGAAATACAGAGGGTTAAAAGGGACCAGTTAATAGAAAATACAGAGGGTCTAAAGGAACCAGTTATTAGACATATTATAAAGTAGATACACAGAGAGCAAAAGGGATCAGTTAATAGAAAATACAGAGAGTCCAAAGGGATCAGTTATTTTTGAAATACTGTAAAGTAGATGCACAGAGAGCAAAAGGGACCAGTTAACACAAATACAGTTGGTCCAAAGGGACCAGTTATTAGAAATACTATAAAGTAGAAATACCACAGGCCTAACAGTTCAGTAACAAATATGTTATTATATCCACATTCATTTTGTTCTTCTAAGGTTAATAACTCATTTCTATTTCTTGTAAATTATGTGTGGACTATTATTATTGATGTTTTATTTATTGTAGGATGACTTGTGGGGAAATGCTATCTTCTTAAAGGAAGCTAATGCCATTAGTGTTGAGCTCAGTAAAAAGGTAGGCACTTAATTTAATGTTGCTCAGGAGTAGATTAACATAGGGTCATGAAAAACCCAATATCATTATACAGGCCTTGGCTTGAATAATAGGGTCATGAAAAACCCAATATCATTATACAGGCCTTGGCTTGAATGATGAATCATATCATTATACAGCCCTTGGCTTGAATGATGAATCATATCATTATACAGGCCTTGGCTTGAATAATAGGGTAATGCAAAACCCAATATCATTATACAGCCCTTGGCTTGAATAATAGGGTAATGAAAAACCCAATATCATTATACAGGCCTTGGCTTGAATAATAGGGTAATGAAAAACCCAATATCATTATACAGGCCTTGGCTTGAATGTCATTATACAGGCCTTGGCTTGAATGTCATTATACAGGCCTTGGCTTGAATGTCATTATACAGGCCTTGGCTTGAATATCATTATACAGGCCTTGGCTTGAATATCGTTGTACATTCCTTGGCTTGAATGATGAATCTGATTATTTTTTAAAACTTGAATGATACTGATTATATTCCAGAATTTATGATGATTTGTGTTATTTTGTGTTTAAATTGCTTACTTCAAAAGATGATTATGAATGTTAAATTAAACATTACTAACACTTTTATCACAATGTAGTGTATTTTATTTTTTTTACAGAAATTGTCACTTTTTATTGATCAGAAGTCAACAAATGCTATGAATGCAGGAAAAAGTTGAGCAGAACCCAATATGAAATTTTAAAGATATCTTCTCGGAAACTATAGGCAACCGTACCCCTCTTATAAAGGCACTCCTTAGCAATGAAAAAGTTGTCTTAAAAAGAGGGTGTCCTCTCATGAGTGGGGCAATGAAAAAGTTGTCTTAAAAAGGGGTGTCCTCTCATGGGTGGGGCAATGAAAAAGTTGCCTTAAAAAGGGGGTGTCCTCTCATGAGTGGGGCAATGAAAAAGTTGTCTGAAAAAGGGGTGTCCTCTCATGGGTGGGGCAATGAAAAAGTTGCCTTAAAAAGGGGGTGTCCTCATGAGTGGGGCAATGAAAAAGTTGCCTTAAAAAAGGGGTGTCCTCTCATGGGTGGGGGCAATGAAAAAGTTGTCTTAAAAAAGGGGTGTCCTCTCATGAGTGGGGCAATGAAAAAGTTGTCTTAAAAAGGGGTGTCTTCTCATGAGTGGGGCAATGAAAAAGTTATCTTAAAAAAGGGGTGTCCTCTCATGAGTGGGGCAATGAAAAAGTTGTCTTATAAAAGGGGTGTCCTCTCAAGAGTGGGGCAATGAAAAAGTTGTCTTATAAAAGGGGTGTCCTCTCATGGGTGGGGCAATGAAAACGTTGTCTTAAAAAAGGGGTGTCCTCTCATGGGTGGGGCAATGAAAAAGTTGTCTTATAAAAGGGGTGTCCTCTCATGGGTGGGGCAATGAAAAGTTGTCTTAAAAAAGGGGTGTCCTCTCATGGGTGGGGCAATGAAAAAGTTGCCTTAAAAAAGGGGTGTCCTCTCATGAATGGGGCAATGAAAAAGTTGTCTTAAAAAGGGGTGTCCTCTCATGAATGGGGCAATGAAAAAGTTGCCTTAAAAAAGGGGTGTCCTCTCATGGGTGGGGGCAATGAAAAAGTTGTCTTATAAAAGGGGTGTCCTCTCATGAGTGGGGCAATGAAAAAGTTGTCTTATAAAAGGGGTGTCCTCTCATGGGTGGGGCAATGAACAAGTTGCCTTAAAAAAGGGGTGTCCTCTCATGAGTGGGGCAATGAAAAAGTTGTCTTAAAAAAGGGGTGTCCTCTCATGAGTGGG
>MJUT01045641.1:330677-352843 GCA_002080005.1 Gigantidas platifrons | reverse complement strand
TGGGGCAATGAAAAAGTTGCCTTAAAAAAGGGGTGTCCTCTCATGGGTGGGGGCAATGAAAAAGTTGTCTTATAAAAGGGGTGTCCTCTCATGGGTGGGGCAATGAAAAAGTTGCCTTAAAAAAGGGGTGTCCTCTCATGAGTGGGGCAATGAAAAAGTTGTCTTATAAAAGGGGTGTCCTCTCATGGGTGAGGCAATGAACAAGTTGCCTTAAAAAAGGGGTGTCCTCTCATGAGTGGAGCAATGAAAAAGTTGTCTTAAAAAAGGGGTGTCCTCTCATGAGTGGGGCAATGAAAAAGTTGTCTTAAAAAAGGGGTGTCCTCTCATGAGTGGGGCAATGAAAAAGTTGTCTTATAAAAGGGGTGTCCTCTCATGAGTGGGGCAATGAAAAAGTTGTCTTATAAAAGGGGTGTCCTCTCAAGAGTGGGGCAATGAAAAAGTTGTCTTAAAAAAGGGGTGTCCTCTCATGAGTGGGTAACTTAGTAGTACACTGTATTTTATTATCTCAATGCATCTGAACTGAAATCTGGCCTGATTAAGGGGGATGGTCTTTGTGAGGATTGGGGGCTTATAAGAGGGAGATTATTGAAGAAATCTGTTTGATACTGGCTCAGGGGAGCATCTTGTTTTTAATTTGATACTGGCTCAGGGGAGCATCTGTTTATTAGTTCAGCTTTATTGATTGTATAGTAACTTATAATATTGCCATTATTTGTAAGTAGAAGTATTTTATTTTCTAGGTGCAGTTTCAATTTGTATTGTTGACAGACACACTCTACTCTCCTCTCCCACCAGATATACTGTCTTCAGAAAAGAGAGACTTCTCTAGACCCTTCCCAAAGACTGTTGTTGCTGTTGAGGTCCAAGATACTAAAAATGGGGCTACACATTACTGGGCCCTAGACAAATTAAAGTAAGTTTAGATTGCTTTATTTTCATTCAAAATGACAAAGTTGCAGTTTTTTGGGGTTTTTTGAAGAATGGAAAGAGGATGTATGGGTATACAGTGAAACATGTCTATACCAAACCTTAAATAAACCAGAATCCTGTATAAATAAAACTTGAAATAAGGTCAAAATGTAGAACATCTGTGTTGATTTAACATGTAGAAACTGAACATGTGTCCCAAATCAGTCCTAAGTGAAGTTTAGTTTATATAATTTCACTGTAATTATGTTGAAGGAGTCAGGATGTTTTGGTTGTAAGGTGTAGGTAATTGTAAACATAGGGTTTTATATTAGTGATAAAATATTGTTATAGCTGGCTTTTATAATATAAAGGCTTTCACTGTAGTTTATAACAAAAACTTTATTCTAAAGGGATGACACAGTTAATACAAAGTCTTCCTTGAGTACCAGAGCAATCTTATAATAATTAAAATACAGTAGATATACATTATAGGTCACCCATTGTAACTTTCAGTTTAATTTATTATTCAGCAATTATTAGAATAGTCTGGTATTTCAAAGTAAAATCAACCATATCGGTAGTGTAATGGTTAGCGTGCTCGCCTTGAGTGCGATAGATTGTGGGTTCCAGTCCCAATCGGGTCATACCAAGGACTATATAACTGAAAAATTGCTGAGTTGGTGTTAAATAACAATCACTCATTCACTCATTCAGCAATTATTAGAATAGTCTGGTATTTCATAGTAAAATCGTCCATCCTTTTGACTTTAACATAACAAGTTTCGACTGGGTATATGATTATTAAAGTGTTATATTTGTTTATTCTTTAATAGCAGACGAAAAAGATGACCCTTATATTTTACTTTAAATACATGGATACTTGTGGTATTCTTAATATAGAGATCAAATAGATTCTGAAGATTTCATTACTTTTGATCTTTTCAATGACTATGTGATGATGAGCTGTCATTGGTTAGTTGTTGAGAATTCAGTAAGGTTTTTTTTTAATATAATATTGATATTTATAATATCGTGTTAAGATGAGATAAGTTTTATTTAAAGTGTCCATGCTAAAACAACAAATACAACACAAGTTCTAGTGAGCTTTTGACCGACATATTATCATTCATGTAATTTAATTTTTTTTTCTTTTTTTACAAAAATCCTCATTTCAAATGAGTGATGCATGAAAATCAACAAAGAAAGTTGATTCATGACATGATTTGTGACCTGTAAAACTATAAGAAATGCAGAAAATATACAAATGATGTGTGTATAATAAAAATGAAATAGTTAGCTGGGACAGTATATAAATGTATTGAAAATCATCTTATAATAAATTAAACATATTAACACTCACCAAACAGTAGGTTTGTATAATTTACTGAATTTAGAATAAAAAATAATTTGTTTTGAACATGATTAGAATCTAATTTTACATACTGTCAAACCTGCCCAAGCATTCACCTGTATTAAAAGGTCGTGTTTTTCATGTCCTGTCATAGAAAATTTCATATGCATTGAACCTTTTTTAAGAGGTCATCTGTCTTATAAGGCCACTTTTTCTTGTCCTTTCATAGAAAATTTCATATAAATTGAACCTTTTTTAAGAAGTCACCTGTCTTAAAAGACCACTTTTTCTTTGTCCCAAAGGTGACATCTTATAATACAGATTTGACTGTAATAATGTATATCACTTTTTATTTTACTTTTTGTGTTTTAATTGTCTTGCTATCATGTATGAAAAAATATATACACAAATACTGTACATATTACATATGGGCAAGGTTGGAAGCTCTGCCCCCTCATTTTTACTTGTTGTAAACTTTTCATTTTGTATTCATTCATTATTTTTCATCCATTTAACATTAGAATAAATACAAGTCATCATTTAATTGTAAAGTAAAAAAAAAACAAAGTTTAATTTTTTCTGTAGCTGAGAAGTTTTATTTCTGTTTAGAGAATATTATTTCAGTGATTCGGCTAGGCACTGATCTCAGGACATTTGCCAACCTATTTCTCAAATTGTCCTGAAAACCTTTATACAAATTATTTTAATTATTAAAGATTGACCTGAGGAAATTTTGATAAAATTGGCAATTTTCCTGAAGATTTCAAATCTTTCTGAAACTCTGGATCTATATATACATGCATGCATTTTGTGCCATGACAATTGAAAATATAACTGATTATTTGAAGAAAAAAAACATCATTGCATGTTAATTTACTTCCTTGTGTGTTTTACTTTCTTTTTCATTGTGATGTTCTTTTATTAATAGTATCTTTACCTGAAGGCATGTATTCCAAGTTTTCTAACAGTATTTTATGGTAAATTTATCTAGGCATGAGTTCCAACTTTGTCCATAACAAAATTTCGTATTGTATTCTTCTTTTTCTATACTTTTTTTCCTGCACAATTTATATTGCTAGTTTTGCTGCAATTTTTCAGCAATTGCTTCAATTCTAAAAAAAAAAGATATAATGTCTTATGAATATAATCATTTTTAATTTAATTATTTGTTTTTCATTTACTTGTATATAAATAAGTAAAAAAAACTTCAAATTATTATTTTTTGGTAAATATTTTTGACTCATTTTGAAATATGTTTTCCAATTTATTTCATCATAAAAAAGGAAGAAAGGTTCTGAATTATATATAAATATGTAACAAACTTCACATTATTTTTTTATAAATATTTTCAACCCATTCTAAAATATGTTTAAGCAGTTTATTTCATTATAAAAAAGGAAGAACGTTTGAAGAAGAAAAAATGCAGTCAACATTTTGAAAAAAACATCATTTTGTCTTTTTGCCTAATATAAATAGGTTTTTTAAAACTTTTTTGTAAAGAAATTAATATAAAAATAAAAATTGTTGTGATTTTGTAGACATAGATTGGGACTCATGCGAGATATTTACAATGAAGACCATTCACCAGATTCGCCAGAACAAAAACAGGATTTCTTTCAATGTCTGATGGGATGTAATCCGAACCAAAATGTCTTTAAATTTGCTAATTTGTTACCATCCAGGTCTGTGAAATTCAGTGTTGTCACAGTTATAATTTATTTCAAATTTTGTCTTGTATATTTTCATTTTGCTTTTTTCTACTCTCTTTCAGATACGTTATTTTCACCTTTGTCAATTTCACATTTGATTTTTCTTGTATTATTATTTTTTGTCGTTTCAGGACAGTTAAATTCACCTTTTAAAATTTTAGTCATCAACTTAAAATAAAAAAATCGGTGATATTTTCAGACGTTACTTGTGTGTCTATAATGTCCTTAACTTTATTGTAATTCACAAGTAAATAACGTAAGACAAATGTTTCTATATCTACATACAAGTATCTTGTTTAGGGGCTCAATGAGTTAGGCTGTTGGATCTAACAAGTCATACAAGCCTATCACCAATACGGCGTGGGTTCGTGCCCAGCTTTGTGAATTACAAAAAAGGGTGCACTCGACTCGCGGTCGCAAGTGATAAAGTTTACCAGTTGCTTGCCCAGGGTCAGTGGTTCTCTCCGGGTACTCCGGCTTCCTCCACCACTAAAACTGGTCACCATGATATAGCTGAAATATTGCTGAAAGTGGCATTAAACACCAAAAATCAATCAATCAATCAAATCTTGTTTAGATCAATCATATTTTGTCAGAACAATAACCCTTGTAGATAACTGACAATTTACAAAAAAACACTGTGACATAAGCATTCCCTCACAACACTCTCATTTTGGAGCACTTCTGTCTTTTCATGACTTGAGCAAATCTTAATTATTATTGAAAGTTGAAAAGAAGGATATGTTTAAATCTGCTGACTATGACCAGAAGGTGACCTAGTTTTCCTTGAAAAGAAAGTACAAGTAGGTCATGTCAGTTAAATTATAAGTTAAAATTGTAATTACTAATGAAATAAATAATAATAACCTGACCTAATATCTAAGGTTAGCATTAAACACCAATCAATCAATCAATCAAAATTAATCAATGGTATTTCTGAATTGTTGGTGTACGGTACGGAGATATACTGTATCAATGTTATCTTAAAAAATTACTTCTTTTTTTTTGTTTCTTTTTTTTATCATCATTTTTTATTTTTTAAGTTTACCATACATGTGATACTTATTATTTCTGACTTTTTATGTCTTCTTTAACATTTCAGTGTAGTGTCGTCAGTATTGTTTTTGTTTATTTCTACAACTTTCATTTTACAAACTGTATTGTTATTTGTTGGGTAAAAAGAAAGTGTCAATGTTTTTCTACACATGGTACATTTTTCTACTCTTGTCTGGGTTTTCATAAATCAGTATTTCATACAGCATGCAACGGTTTGAAAGCACTTATCATGTTAATTATCATAATTAATACATTTACAAATTCTGGTGACATTTTGATGAAAAGCAGTGTAATTAATTAAAACCATCAATTCAAGCTACAGTGTATGTGTAGACATTGTATAATTTTATTGTATAATTACTGGTAAAAAAAAATTTTTAGGAAGGGGGAGGGGGGAGAGGGGTAAATTTGTCAAGCATCATGAAAATGTAAACATTCACAATTTTTATTGATTTCACATTACCTTCAGAACCATCCATTGGTTGAAAATTTAAATTTGATTTGTGAATATTGTTCAAATATAACAGTGTAATATGTGTTTGTTTACCTAAAACAACATGAGATCATAGCTATAAACATGAACATATATTAGTCAGATCTTATAGGCATAAAACATTGAGTACAAGTTTTCTACTTGTAGTAAAAATATACCAATTGGAACACTGTATTCAATAAATAGAGGGGCCCGGGTGGCTCAATGAGTTAGGTCGTTGGATCTAACAGCTCATACAAGCCTATCATCAATACGACGTGGGTTCGCGGCCAGCTTTGTAAATTACAAAAAAGGGTGCACTCGACTCGCAGCTGCAAGTGATAAAGTTTACCAGTTGCTTGCCCAGGGTCGGTGGTTCTCTCCAGGTACTCCGGCTTCCCCCACCACTAAAACTGGTTGCCATGATATAGCTGAAATATAGCTTAAAGTAGCGTTAAGCACCATAATTCAAATTCAATAAATAGAGTGTTCTGATTGGACGATTTTCATGAATGAATTCAAAATTCATGATTAGATGACTCATCTATCAGTAAACTAGTAAAAATATTAACCTTTTTTGCCAACAATAAATTATTATGGATTTTTGTAATATTTATAGACAACGGCTTGAACTAATGAGAGAGATGTACCACAATGAGGCTGAGTTATCGCCCACGTCACCTGAGCCAAACTTAGAAAGTATGACGGGAGGAGATCCGTTCTATGATAGATTTCCTTGGTTTAGACTTGTTGGCAGGTAATATATATATTAATAAACAACAGTAAAACTGAAATCACAAATATCTGTTAGACTTGCTGATAGTAAACTTATGATATTCACTGAAAATTACCCTCCCCCTCAATTTAAAAAAAAAAAATGATGATTATATAGAATATTACTACACTATGTTAAATCAATCTATATCAGTGACAATATAATAAAGGGGAATTTGGAAATCCTTATCAATATCAACTATTAATATGTTTACAGATTACCAAATTGGGTCTACGGTAGTGCCATAATATTCTACATTTTACTTTTAACAAAGTATAGTAAGGCACATTGTAGGCACAATAAAAACGTAGATATCAAATTCTGGAATAATCTTCATTAGATATGCTCAAAATCAAAATATTGGGAAGTCAAATAATTTTTAAATGTTTGGGAGCAATAAAACCAAAGGGCCTAAATAGGATAGCCAAAATCAGCTAAGGTCACCTATGTCTGAAGGCTAGATATTAATAGAAAGATATTTTATATCTGATGGCGAAGGTCACCTATGTCTGAAGGCTAGATATTAATAGAAAGATATTTTATATCTGATGGCGAAGGTCACCTATGTCTGAAGGCTAGATATTAATAGAAAGATATTTTATATCTGATGGCGAAGGTCATCTATGTCTGAAGGCTAGATATTAATAGAAAGATATTTTATATCTGATGGCGAAGGTCACCTATGTCTGAAGGCTAGATATTAATAGAAAGATATTTTATATCTGATGGCGAAGGTCACCTATGTCTGAAGGCTAGATATTAATAGAAAGATATTTTATATCTGATGGCGAAGGTCACCTATGTCTGAAGGCTAGATATTAATAGAAAGATATTTTATATCTGAGGGCGAAGGTCACCTATGTCTGAAGGCTAGATATTAATAGAAAGATATTTTATATCTGACGCCGAAGGTCACCTATGTCTGAAGGCTAGATATTAATAGAAAGATATTTGATATCTGACGGCGTTACCAAGACTTATGTGTGTTTTGTTTTTTCTAGGGCATTTGTTTACCTAAGTAATCTGTATTATCCAGTACCATTGATTCACAGAGTAAACATTGTCAGTGAGAAAGGAGAGGTCAAGGGGTCAATACGGGTAGCTGTTCAGGCCATTACAGGTAACTTTCCTAATAAGAATATTAGAAGGGTCATCAAATGTAATTACTTTAATCAGAAATCAAATGGATAACGATAGATTAATACCACTTTCAGCAATATTTCAATTCTATCATGATGAACAAAACTGAAAAACCAGGAGATAACGATGGACCTTCCATTAGTTGTTGGCAAGCATATCATATAAAGTTGAATCAAGTATGCCTCACCACTTTTTTTTGTGATAGACATTGATTTCATGGTTGGATGCAAATCCAACTACCTTGTGATTGTTTCAACAGCAATAATAGGTAAATAGTGTGGAAGTCATCACAGAATTTAAGTAAAGATTTCAAACAGTGAGCCATTCATTTGTTGACCTGAACTTTCTTTGTTGGTGCTAATCAGTTTAATTACATCAAGTACTTTAACTTTAGAGAGGAAGAGGTGCCTGCCTATACTCTAGGAATTTATATTGTGTAATACTCCTAGTTCTATTTCAGGAATTAAGCAATCAATTTATTGTACAGAAAGGAATAGTCTCCAGACATAACAGTCAATTTACTTTTCAGGTAAAGAAGAAACTCCAGACTATACTCCAGGTATCAAACAGTCAGGAAATGCCAAGATATCATTTAAAGATGATGATTATTTTAAAAAGGTATTGATATTATTTTATTGTTTAGACTGCCTGTTTAAATCATCATTATAATACAATTTGAACTGCATCAGTGGTTTAATGGTTAGCGTGCTTGCCTCGAGTGCGGTAGACTGTAGCTTTGAGCCCCGATCGGGTCAAACCAAAGACTATAAAATTGGTATTTGTTGCTTCTCCGCTAAGCACACAGCATTAAGGAGAAAGAACAAGGACTGGTTGGCTTGGAATCAGGATAATCTGTCCGAGTGGGGCAACATGTCTATCTACTGACTGTTGTTTCTGTGAGCTGGCACGTCTAGTACTCTGAATCAGGATAATGTGTCTGAGTGGAGCGACATGTCTATCTACTGACTGTTGTTTCTGTGAGCTGGCACGTCTAGTACTCTGAATCAGGATAATGTGTATGAGTGGAGCGACATGTCTAGCTACTGACTGTTGTTTCTGTGAGCTGGCACGTCTAGTACTCTGAATCAGGATAATGTGTCTGAGTGGAGCGACATGTCTATCTACTGACTGTTGTTTTTGTGAGCTGGCACATCTAGTACTCTGAATCAGGATAATGTGTCTGAGTGGAGTGACATGTCTATCTACTGACTGTTGTTTCTGTGAGCTGGCACGTCTAGTACTCTGAATCAGGATAATGTGTCTGAGTGGAGCGACATGTCTATCTACTGACTGTTGTTTCAGTGATCTAGCACTGTAAAAATCCAACTAAGCATGTCGGTCTAGTACAAAGCGGACCACATCATCGTTTCATTGAAAATTAACTTGTTCTCGCCACGATATAGCTGAAAAATTGCTGAGTTGGTGTTAAACAACAATCACTCACTCACCTGTACAATTTCATTAGAGGTCAGGATTTAGAACATGTTGGTTTGCTGTTTACTTATTTACCTATTGAAAAAACAGCAGTTTACAAAGATATTTTCAAACATTATTTAACTGTTAAAGCATGTTGAGGGTATTTGTAAAATACATTGACTCAATGAGCAGCAAACATTAAATTTTCATATTCATGAACCAATCTTTATTATGATGAGTACTTCTTGAAACTGCCTTACAGTGTTGCAATTCTGCCAAAATGAAACCGTTTTTACAAACCATGTATCAGTAATTATGTGATGACATCATCATGTAATTTAGAGATATGATAATGATATTTATATGATTACTGTGCATTTACACTTCCACATCTGGAAAAAAATGGTTGTGCATCAATTTTTATCGAAATGGAAAAAAAAATGTCCTGATGAAAAGTTTATGGACCTGGAGTAAATACTTTAGCTCACTGTATAAAATGTATGTTATGGAAGGGTTTTACACTCACATTATTTGAGGGAGGAAGGGGGTGGGGGGTATGGGTGGCAGAGTGAAAGACGTTGACTTTTTACCATGTGATAATAGTCATCCATGCCCCCTCCCTTACTAGGAATTTAGGTACCTATCTTATGTTTAATAAAATTGAACTGTAGGTTCATGTATTGCCATAATTACAACCTTGTCAAAAAAAAATAAAAACGTAGCTATCAAATTTAGTGTGCACAACCTGTATCAGGAATAGCCTTCATCTTATTTATTTATTTTTCTGTATTCTAGAAACAGATGTATGATAAAACTACAGAGCAAGCACCTTCTGCTGAGGAATTACGTTATGTAGAGGGTGAAGGTCAAAGTCCAGACAATGCTCCTAGTGATGGTAAATAGTAGAAATGATAACTACCTATGCAATCAGTGCCTATCACCACTAATGTTGTGAGTTGTAATTCTGCTCATGGAGAGGTGTACTTGATACAACATTATGTGATAAAGTTTGTCAGTGATGTTTGGCAGGTCAGTGGTTTTCTCTGGGTACTTCAGTTTCCTCCACCAGTAAAACCGACGGCCTTAATATAACTGAAATATTGTTAAAAAGAGTGTTAAACACCATAACCCTATCCATTATTATCTGACACAGTTAGCGTTTCATTGTTTCATGTTCCTTGGGCAGTCCTATACAAATTTCACATGTTTTTTTTAAATGAACAAAGCCACTTGTTATCCCCTTGCCAACAAAGTTGCGAAGGGATATAGTAACGCTACCGTCCGTCCGTCCGTCCTTCTGTCCGTCCTTCCGTAACATCTTTGTGAACACTCTAGAATCAACATCCTTCAATGGATTTCCAGCATATTTGGTACATATTTAGTCCTGAAGAGGATCTGGCACCCTATTGATTTTCAAGGTCATAGGTCAAAGGTCAAGGTCACCGGGTCAAATTTTTAGGCAAGGGGATATGCCACACTTTGCGTTACCCTTGTTATCCTTGTGTTAAATAGATGATAATATATTAAGTTAATATTTTTCTTCTTTTATTCAGATATGAATTACGGTATCATAGAGAAGCAAGCAATCACAGACATCTTCCCTGAGATCAATGAAAATGAACTTCCTGGACACTTAAAACTCGGCTCACAACTGTTATTTAGAGTCACTATACTAGAGGCTTCTGGGATATCTCCAGAGTATGCTGATATATTCTGCCAATTCAAGTATGTTCATTTTAATTAAGTATTGTCAGTTTTACAATAGACACAGCAAATATCATTCCTATAGGACTGTAAGATAATGAAAAGCAATTAACGTATAAATTAATTTAATGTTTCAGGATCAGATTATTGAAGTGGGGCCATTGTGGTTGTGGTCGTATTGTAGTGAATTTACAACTACCTATGCAATCAGTGCCTATCATTACTAAAGCTATGGGTTTGAATCCCACTCATGGCGAGGTGTATTCGATATAATATCTTGTATTAAAGTTTGTCAGTGACTTAGTGGTTTTCTCCGGCTTCCTCCAACAATGAAACTGACTGCTGCGAAAAAACTGAAATATTGTTGAAAGTGGCATTAAACTCCACATCCCTATTCTAAACCTCCTTTATTGAAGCCTTGCATGGTGAGAAAAAAATTATCTTTTTGCATTTGAATTGTCTCTCTTTGTTTTAAAATCTAGGTCCTTTTTCAAACAACCAGAGTTCCTTCAAGATTGTTAAGTAAATTAAAGTAAAATTAGATGCCCTTTGTTTACATCCATATATATTTTCTCATCATGTTGTTTTGAATGATAAATTTGACACACCAGTGGTAATAGGTAACAGGTATCTTTATAGTAGAACTGTAACACAGATGTACAATATTTTTCTGGGTATGGGGAGGGGTTTCTTACAGATGTATTTTGTTCAACAGGTGCCATATGAATCGACTTGTTCTTTACATAGTATGAGAATGTAGAATATTTTGTTCTATGGGCCTATGAGTTCCATTGATAATTTTGTTCTACGGGCCTATGGGCCTATGAGCTCCATTGATAATTTCGTTCTATGGGCCTATGAGTTCCATTGATAATTTTGTTTTATGGGTCTATGAGTTCCATTGATAATTTTGTTCTATGGGTCTATGAGTTCCATTGATAATTTTGTTTTATGGACCTATGAGTTCCATTGATAATTTTGTTCTATGGGCCTATGAGTTCCATTGATAATTTTGTTCTATGGGTCTATGAGTTCCATTGATAATTTTGTTCTATGGGTCTACGAGTTCCATTGATAATTTTGTTCTATGGACCTTTGAGTTCCATTGATAATTTTGTTCTATGGGCCTATGAGTTCCATTGATAATTTTGTTCTATGGGCCTATGAGTTCCATTGATAATTTTGTTCTATGGGTCTATGAAGCCTAAATTAAAATATTGTTTGTTTCCCCTTTGCGACCGACTCGCCGAAATCGGCACGACTGAAAAATTTTTACAGCCCGTTCCGTGATTTTTTTTTGTTTTTTTTTTTGCGATTTCCAGAATTTTTTCGAGTCCGATTCCGGCATTGGATTCATATTATGTAATACTCTTCCGGAGCGTACCGTGAGTCATCATTACTAAAAAACTTAGAGTCCCGACTTCCGAATATTCGAAGAAGCATTTCTGAGTTTGAAGCTACGTTATGTGAAATTGTATTACCTGTTTATAACACATGTAAACAGAGTGGGAAACCAATTCCCAAAAAGAAACCCCTTAAAATAATAAAAAAAGAAATATGTTTTCTCTTGAAAGTCAAATAAAAACTGTTCAGTCTTCAATCTTTTCATTGATATGGCCCAAACTGTTGCCAACATACAAAGATATCAGTTTCTGACAATGGATAAATTTTCCAACAAGATCCCACAAGTCTGTGACAAGGGACAGCATAAATTACATTCTTTGATTACAATTGCACAGATAATATGACAATAAACAAAGATATTGGGTGTCTAGAAATCAGTTTGTCTGTCTGCCTGCAGAATCATGCTTGATAAAAAAAAATAATTCACCTACCTACCGACCCAGATCTTTCAGGCTAGGGTCGGAAAGGGGAAACAAACATATTTTTAAGGCTGGCCTGAGTTCCATTGATAATTTTTTTCTATGGACTATGAGTTCCATTGATAATTTTGTTCTATGAGCCTATGAGTTCCATTGATAATTTTGTTCTATGAGCCTATGAGTTCCATTGATAATTTTGTTCTATGGGTCTATGAGTTCCATTGATAATTTTGTTCTATGGGCCTATGAGTTCCATTGATAATTTTGTTCTATGGGCCTATGGACCTATGAGTTCCATTGATAATTTTGATCTATGGACCTATGAGTTCCATTGATAATTTTGTTCTGTGGGCCTATGAGTTCCATTGATAATGTTGTTCTATGGGCCTATGAGTTCCATTTATAATGTTGTTCTATGGGCCTATGAGTTCCATTGATAATGTTGTTCTATGTGGTTCCCACAAAGAGTTATATATACAGTAAAACCTGTATTTTAAGGCCACTCAAGGGAACCTGTAAATGCGACTTTTATGAGCAGTTGCCCTTTATATACAGTTTAAAATTATATGCACTATCCATGAATGGGAAAATGAGACTGTCCTTTAAGCACAGTGATTTGTTATATAGAGGTTCCCTTTAAGGCAGGTTTGACAATATACAAGTTTCGTGAATATTTTTTGTTCTACATGTATTATAAAGATATGGATTATTTTTTTCAATATAATTTTCAAAATTCTTTTCCTCATGAAACATTGTTGTTGATTTTTTTCCAGTTTTCTTCATCGCCATGACGAAGCTTTCTCTACAGAACCCTTGAAGAATTGTGGCAAAAATAATCCACTGGGATTTTATCATGTTCAAAATGTAAGTTATATTTATTGGTAAAGTGTGTAAATTTACATCAAAGTTTAGAAAACAGTGATAACACACACAACAAATATCTTATCTTTTGTCTAGCAATTTCAAATATTATATGATGGAATTTTATAATACATTACTATTTAGCCAGAAAAACCTCTATTCCAAACTTCTATTTCTAAATTGGTCCAAGTAAGGTTTGCTTTAGACAAGTTTCTCTGTAGTAAGCTAATTTAAAATTGACAAATATCCAGTGTTTATGTTGTTAAATCTTTATATATTATGACATTTAAAATTTTGTATTAGGGGTAATTTAACAAAACACAAATGTACTTTTGTCGATGTTTGATTTTATTAAACACTAAACACCTAATTGTTTTGTTTACATTCCATTGAGCGTTTTCCCACAATTTTTTTTCCATTGCTGAAGTAAATATTCGATTTATCCATATGCATCTGTGTCTTGGCAGTATTTTAAATGTATTTCATAATAAAATACAATGTATTTAATAAATATATTATAAATGTTTACTACAACAGCGATAAATACCTGTAAAAAAAAAGTTGAATTTGGTCAAAGGGATGCAATTTCTTTCTTTACGTTAGTTACGAACAAGGGAGAGCACTCTATTATTTACTCAAATTAACAAACATTGACTGGAATAGAGGCGAAAAAAGAGTCAAACACCTTACAGGTGCACGATAGTTAAATCGTTAACTAGCAGAATAGTATACATAAATTGATTTAAAAATACTTATGTAGTAGAATCGTGGTTTTATTGATGAGAATAAAGTTTGAACCGTGATGAAGAGATATGAATAGGTTTTTTCCGGGAAAAGTGTGTGATTTTTTTCTTGTCTTGTATGAGGAGGTACAAGACAAGAATATCTTCCACCGCTAAAAATAGGAACTGGCTTATCTTTTTAGTGAGAATGTTATTTTCTTAATCTATTTTTATTTTCAATTCACAGTAACTGTTACCAAATCATTTGTAGACTATATAAAGAGTCACCCTATAGTGTTTGAAGTACCAGTAATAATAATTCATGATTCTTATTTATATGGTCTATTTTTATTTTCAGTTCACAGTAACTGTTACTAAATCGTTTGTAGACTATATAAAGAGTCAACCAATCGTGTTTGAAGTATTTGGACATTATCAACTTCATCCACTACATGAACAAGCCAAAGATTTCGGTCAGAAGTAAGTTTTACCAGACATTATTTTAAAATTCTTTATCTATTTAATGAGAATTTCTGACAGCCGATGACTAAGCAATTTTCCTGAAGAAAAAATACATGAATACATAATTTGAATCAATATAATGGTGACCTGACATTATATACAGTCATACTTCATTATCTAGGACTTGGGAAAGTCATTTCTTTTGGGCGAGTGATTGTTATTTAATGCCAAGTGAGCTATTTTTATGCAATATCATGGAGATAATAAGTCACATTTCAATTTTTGTACTAGACCAACACACTTAGTTTGATTTTTATAGTGCTACCTAAATGAAGAAGATAGATTTGTCTCTCCACTGGAACACATTATCCTGATTCTTAGCCAACCAGTCTTTGATACTATTCCTTAATATTGCGTGCTTAGCGGAAAAGCAACAATATCTATTTTGTAGTTTTTTGTTTGACCATACCTGGGTTGTAACCTATGATCTACATCTCTCAAGACGACCATGCTAACTATTACATTATAGATGCTGTCAATAATTTCTTTGTTTTATTCAAAGTACAATAGGGTACATTTATAGCAGTTGTTAACATAATGTAACCTGGATAACTTGAATACTGGGCTATTTTAAAGTAAGTCGAAGGTTTGTTTGACTTCAACACAACAAGGTTCAACTGTGTAAATGTTCCATATGGTTGTTGGTCAGCCCCAAGCTTGGTTTAGTCAGTAATCTAAAAACTAATTTTGTTGGTAACATCTTGACCTAATATATACACAATGTAAATGTTTTATTTTATGGGTAAAACTCTATTCAAAGTAAATCTGCAAAGTTCGGCATTGTACATCATTTTGACAGGTCTACAGAGATTTAACTTTGGGTAAGGCAATCATTGTTTATGTAAAAAATGCTGCAAGGATATTTATGTCACTAAAATTGGTGCACATGCAGCAGACGAGTCTGTCAACTTTACAATGTTCTAGAATCTAAAATAATGAATGCCAATTTTTTTATGTCTAAAATTTCAAAATCTTGAAAGGGGGAAAAGGCAGGTTAGCTAAATATTTGAATTATTAAAGATAAATCAACTTAATTAACTTCTTGTATATATATATATACAGTAGAACCTGTGCAATCCGACAGCTGAGTTTTCCGACATCCTGTGACATCCGACAAAAATTTATGGTCCTAAAGTAGTTCTGTTAACATAAATAAAACTTGAGTATTCCGACATCCTGTACAATCCAACACATTTCCCTGGTCCCTTAGTGTGTCGGATTAGACAGGTTCCACTGTATATATATATATATATATAGAATACCAACAGTTATTGAGATCAGAGATGGAGCCAGAGATTATCACTAGTATCACAGTGAGTCTGATTTAGAACCAGCTGTATTACTGACATTATTGTTTTTATCCACAATGTCATAAAGTGTTGGACGTCACACTGAACAATAATTTTCGGGGTCAGTCCATCTCCTGGACATGAAAACTTACTGACAATTATATTTACCACGATTCATCGTAGCGAACGTTTCATTGTCTGTCATTATTTATCAATTAATATCTTCATTTCTTGTTACTTTCAGTAATATTAGACCTCCTCCAAGGAGAAGTTTCCCACCAATGATTCCTGTGTCAAAACCAGTTCCATCACCAAAGTTTGGTGTTCTTGTCCCACCCAGGTAATTTATTATTGATTTGTAGATTATTATTGTATTATGGTAAACCCAGGTAATTACAGTCAAACCTGCCAATGCAGTCACATGTGTTAAAAGGTCACATACTTCTGGTCTGTCATAGAAAATTTCATATGAATTGAACCTCTTTTAAGAGGTGACATCTTAATGCATGTTTGACTATATGTTCATCAAAGTCTGGTGTTCTCATCTCAACAAAGTAATTAGTTTTATCTGAACTTTCTGTTCCCATGCCAACCAGGGAATTAGGTATACCAAGGTCTGGTGTTCTCATTATATAAAACAAAGTTGAAATAGAAAAATCTGGTTTATATTGGAATAGTAAAGTGTGACTACTGAATGCCAAAGTTTTGGTTCAAGCTATTATCTCAAACACCATTCAAAATATATCAGGTTGCTTCACTTATCAGAAAATATTGAATTTCTACCATTTCAGATATGATTATTGAAGTTTTTGATGCATATATCAAAGCTTCGCCATCTTCATATAACATCATTTTATCTGTAAAGTAATAAAAAAAAGTGAGTAATTTCTTTTCGGTGGAAATTATTTTACAAACATGACACTTTTTTTTACAAATCTGTTTATTGTTACATACAAATCAGTTTATAAATTACAAAAATTATGATAAAATCTGATATTGTATTTAACACCACGTTATAGCTGAAATATTGCTAATGTTGGCATTAAACACCAATCAATCAATCAATCAGGATATTGTATTGTAAACAGAGATAGAAAGAAAAAGAAAAAACAAGATTTATTTATTGATACTGAAAAGGCTTCAGGGAAACGGTAATGTATTGTTTGAAATATTAATCTTTAAACTACTAACAACAAGGTGCTGGGTCCTGTTATTTGTACAGTCTTATATGTGTATCATCAATGTAGAGGAAAATTTATGACACTTGACAATTTTGATTATGTCAAATATTTTTTAACCAGCAACAGAGGTATAAAATGGATTGCTTCCCTTAAACTGTTCAGATAAAGGACATTTATATAAAAAAAAACAAATTCCACAGTATTTAATATTATCTTTATAAATTTTATTCCATATAAAATGTTTTATTACACATGATGTGAAATACAATAATTTTATTAGATTTGAAATGATCAATTTTTAGTTATCACATGTCGGTGGTTTTTTCCAGGTACTGCGGTTTCCTCCTGGTTCTGTGTTTTCCTCCATCAATAAATCTGACTTCCACTATATAACTGAAATATTGTTTTAAAGTTGCATTAAACACTATAATCCTAACCCTATCCTTTTTTCAGTTATTATACTGAAGTGACCAGTTTTCATGTCTTTATTATGCTTTCATCCTGATAAGCCTGATCTGATGTTGCTGGTTGAATCATCTTGAATCAATTTTCACATCATAAATTTCGATTAAAATGTATTTGACTGTACAAGTAACATATTATATCTTAATAACATTTTTAGGTACTAATAGTTAGCTATGAATATATTTATGCTCCTTGATTTCTTAGAGTTATTGACCCTCTTTAGTAAGAGTTATATCCTTTTATTAGCAAGAGTTATTTCCCTTTCTTAATAATATTTGTATCTGCAAGGTTATATATAATGGGAAACTAGTAAAATTCTTAATGGCTTCTTTGCACTGAGTTGCATTTAATTTTTTACATCATTCATCATAATATTATATGCCTTTTATATTCTTTTTATTGTGCATGTTAAATAATAATTTGCTTGTAAATCCTTTTATTAATTTTATATTAAAGTCAGCATAGCATTAAAACACTTTAAAAAATACTTATTTTGGCCTTTTTTATTATTTTATTCAGTTTGGCACAGAATTTTTTTAAAATGCAGAAAAAATTTAATTACTTCAAAATGAATTGCAAATATATAGACTGAGATTGTTAAACATTTTCTCTCCTATTCTTAGCATAATATTTTTAATCACCTTGGTGGCTAAATTTCTCTTTGAGAATTCCCACCAATTTACTTTTGACATAATTTATATGGATGGAAATTTACAACTTTAAAATATTTTGATATTTTGGTCATAGGAGAAACAAATTCTACTTCTTCTACTTTTACTGATTATGATATTTCTCCTCTCTAGATGTTTAAAATTTTTAATTATACCCCCCGCTCCACTACCAGAGGGGGGGTATACTGTTTTATTATACCCCCGCTCCAGTACCAGAGGGGGGTATACTGTTTTATTATACCCCCGCTCCACTACCAGAGGGGGGGGGGGGGTATACTGTTTAATTATACCCCCGCTCCACTACCAGAGGGAGTCCAAGATATTTTTCGTCGCATTTTTCTCAGCAACTATTGATGGCAGAAATTTGATATTTGGTCACAAGCTTCATGTGGGAAGTGTTTTTGGACCCGTCAGATTCCTCCTTCCTGTTTGCCCACTTAGTTGGTTTTTATACACATTGAACATATATGCGGGGGTATCATAAGTGAGCATTAGCTCACAGTTCATCTTGTTCATTCTTATGGAAGTCTTTATAGCATTGTGTTTGGTTGCAGTCAGCTAATATGTCTGTGCTTGTTTTATCATTAACAGTATTTGCTAAAAAAGAAATAACCTCAAAATGTTTATTTTACTTAGCCATACATGTGATACCTGTTAACAGGTAAAAAATTACATGGACAAATTGTACAACTTTGGAATATAGAAATAATCACATGATTTAAAGTATTATGCAAAAATTTGTTTTTTAAATAGAAATATTCATAGGATTATCACATGATTTGAAGAATTTATACAAAAATTCGTTTTTTATATTGTGTAAAAATATTTGGATATCATGAAAAAAACCAACCCTCTGAATATCATAATTATTTGGGATTTTCCTTGAAAAATTTACGTCTTTAGTAACTGAAGTGTAAATTTATGCATTTTACTATGAAAATAAACATTTTTTTTCTTTGTGCGCTGCATGAAAGTTTTTTTTATCATATGTATGACATGTAAAATAAATATTAGGTTTATCAACAGCTTAACTTAGCCTAGCTTTGCTCTGTTTGGTTTAAGGTGGTATGATTCAGGTCGCAGTGTAGAATCCCCTCTCTCTCCATCAACACCAAAGTACGTACATTTTATTCTATTATTTATGTTGTAACCCTTTCTCTTTTTCATTATTCATTATTTATATTCCATTCAACCATAAAAATTTGAAAATTTGTTTTTCATACTCCATTTTCCATCACAATTTGTTTTCATGTCCGCATTTATTGTTAAAAGCTGTTTAATCAGTGCCTATCGTCCACATGTGTTCCTGTAATCATCCCCCAACCATCACTAGGTGTACTTGATACAATGTTATTATTAAAAGAAAGTTTTAACAGTGATGGTCAATTATTCCACCAATATCAACAAAACAAACAATCTCCTCTAACCTCAACTCATTGAACTTAGAAAAGACCACAACATATTTCTTTGGAAAATGAGGCCCTGTCATGAGACAGGCACGAGAATATTTTCAATTTAAACCGTTTTATGGGATCCCCTCTCTGATAATTGAATCTTCTTCATTAATTTAGATATAAGCAAAGAATAAAAAACGTGTATTGATGTTTGTATTTGACTTGTAGTTGCATGCTGAAGTTTTTTGTTGTCTAATTTTCTCTTGGTACTCAGTTTCATCTGCATTTTCATTTTTCTCATCAATTTTTTTCAAATGGACTATTTGTTTTATTTTTATGTGATGACGGTTATGTGATATTACTTTGACTTTGTTTTGCAAATAAAGGTAAAATAATGTGTCAACAAATAACATAGCTTTAGAAAGGTCTTAAACTTTTAACTTTAATGTCATAAAAGGTACAGTGACCTGTAGTTAAGGTCAGAGTTCATGACAAGATGTAAATATCATGAAGAATACAGTGACCTGTAGATAAGGTCAGAGTTCATGGCAAGATGTAAATATTAGGTACAGTGACCTGTAGTTAAGGTCAGAGTTCATGGCAAGATGTAAATATCATGAAGAATACAGTGACCTGTAGATAAGGTCAGAGTTCATGACAAGATGTAAATATGAAGAATACAGTGACCTGTAGGCTGTAGATAAGGTCAGAGTTCATGGCAAGATGTAAATATGAAGAATACAGTGACCTGTAGATAAGGTCGGAGTTCATGGCAAGATGTAAATATTAGGTACAGTGACCTGTAGTTAAGGTCAGAGTTCATGGCAAGATGTACATATCATGAAGAATACAGTAACCTGTAGATAAGGTCAGGGTTCATTCCGTGGTCAATATCATTATATAAAAGATTAATTTTCACAAATCTTGTTAATTTTTTTTGACAACTTTATTTTGTTTTTGTACATATTTAATTATACAGGCATTTGACTCTTATAAACACATTGCATAAATGTCAAGCTTTCCTTTTTGTTTCTGGATGTAATGTAAGTCTTTTCAATTCAAACCATGTGGCATTCCATTACATAGGGATATTACCCTTCTATTCATGTTTTTTTTTCAGGATGCAATAAAAAAAAACATGATTGTTTTTGTTAAAAGGAAGATTGAAATTGACAAGTAGACAATTCATATGTTGCCTCAAACTTCTTTTAAAGAAGAGACATGATATACAATTTATATATATTTTAATCTAGATAATGCAGTGTTTTTTTCATTTTCATTTTGCTATAATACATGTACATGTATATGTATTGAATGTATTAGAATGTTTTGTGTTTTTCAGTGCCAGTCACATTCACTCTAGATTTGATTTACTTGTATGGTTTGAGATCTGTGAACTGGCTCCCAATGGAGAGTAAGTATCAGTTTTTGTTCTGAGTTAATTTATTTCTATGGAAATTAAGTTATACAGAAGAGATTATTGTTTCAAGTATATTTGCTTGTTTTGAAGGTGTGTAGGGAGGAGAGGGAATGGGGTGTGTCATTTTTCTAACAATTCCCTGCTAGAAATATGTTTCAGACAATTATTTCAGAAAAAATATTTATTTTTACACCTTTTAGCTGAACTGTATTCATTCATGCTTTTATTTATTCTAAAGAAAGCAATTTGATCATTCTTCTGTAACATACTGTATTGATCTGTACTACTATGAAGTCTAAAGACAACAACAACAATAATAATGATAATAATAAGTAATTAAACAGTTCTCTGTTGTAGACTTTATCTTGTGTCTATTGATTCTACAGACAATTTACTACTTATTACAGTGAAATCTGTCTAAACCAAACACTGAATACTTTAACCTGTGTAAACTGAACACCTGTCTATTCTGAACACAAAATTTGGTTCCAAGGAGATTAATTTTAGACTTTTCACTGTATCATAATTCTGAAAATCGAAATATATGAACTTCGACCTTTGTATTGTAGATATGTGCCGGTAGTAGTAGACCACAGTGAAGAGTTCCCATGTACAGGGACTTACTTATTACACCAGGGACTACAACGTCGTTTAGCAATCACCATTATGCAGGAACAGAGTCCAGAGACAGACTTATTGTGGAAAGATGTTAAGGAATTAGTTGTAGGACGTATTAGGACCACACCAGAGTACACAGATTTTGATCTGGAGACCAATGTTTTATCTCTCAGTTTGTTCCCGGCATCTTATATACAGTATCCAGGAGATGACAGGTATATACAGTAGTCCCTCTCATATAAGGCCCCTCTCACCAAAGACCACCCCTCTTATAAAGTCCCTCTCACCAAAGGCCACCCCTCTTAAACAGATTTTGACCTGGAGACCAATGTTTTATCTTTAAGTTTGTTCCCTGCTTCTTATATCCAATATCCAGGAGACGACAGGTATATAACATTACTAGCAATCACAATGGAAGATGGTTTTATGTTGGGGTAGGATGTTCAGCTTTTGTAGTACTGTTCTCAAAACTGACAAGCAAAAGCCATTCAAGTCTTTAAAAGGGATAATTCAAATTCCAAATCACAAAAGTTTGATGAATTTTATGTGGTTAACTTGCCGTTTATATTATTCATGTCAACATCTAAGGTATATAAGGTATACATAACTGTAGGCAGACATTTCAAAACAAGAAGGAAAAAAAAATCAAATCACCAGTGTTTTTTTTT
>MJUT01045641.1:285816-319195 GCA_002080005.1 Gigantidas platifrons | reverse complement strand
GTTAAAGTAAGTTAGACCAAATGTCTGAGACTGATATTACATGGAAAGGTCCCAATTAGTCCACCACCAGTTAAAGTAAGTTAGACCAAATGTCTGAGACTGATATTACATGGAAAGGTCCCAATTAATCCACCACCAGTTAAAGTAAGTTAGACCAAATGTCTGAGACTGATATTACATGGAAAGGTCCCAATTAGTCCTCCACAAGTTAAAAAGTAAGTTAGACCAAATGTCTGAGACTGATATTACATGGAAAGGGTCCCATTAGTCCCCACCAGTTAAAGTAAGTTAGACCAAATGTCTGAGACTAATATAACATGGAACGGTCCCAATTAGTCCACCACCAGTCAAAGTAAGTTAGGCCAAATGTCTGAGACTGATATTACATGGAACGGTCCCAATTAGTCCACCACCAGTCAAAGTAAGTTAGACCAAATGTCTGAGACTGATATTACATGGAAAGGGCCCCATTAGTCCCCACCAGTTAAAGTAAGTTAGACCATAATACATGGAAAGGGAAAATCCTTTAAAGTAGATATTTATCTTTGCTTAAGTCAAATATTTATAGATTAGGGGTGGATGTTATTGGCACTTATCAACACTTTTAGCAATGTTTTCAACTATGCCATAACTACCAGTCTTATTTGGGAATAAAACCACAGATTGATGTAACAAACTGATCAATAAAACCTTGACCCATGTAGATGTCTTAACACTTGAGGTTGGTATGGGGGCGTTAATCTAAGTCAGTGGTGTTAGGTTTGTGGTCAAAATTCGACGACCTTAACCACTTGACCACCCTGGTTTCTAATATTTATAGAGGCCCAAGTTCAAGTCGATTTATATATTTACTGTTATTACATTTCATTAACAGTGTTCATACAATATATCCTATCCAATTGTTTATTATTGAACAATAAAATATGTTTAAGGGATGCATTGTATAGTATAGTTAAATAAATTAAATATGTCAACAAAAATCAAGCCAATTTTTTTTGATAAGATAAAGAATATGAAGATATTAATTTTTTTACTATTATTAGTATGTTTGGGGAAGGGAAAATTAAATATTTGCATGAAATACCAATCACAGTCAAACCTGTATTAAGAGGTCACCTTTGGGAGAAAGAAAAAAGTGGCCTTATAAGACAGGCACCTCTTAAAATAGGTGCAATTCATATAATATTGTCTATGGCAGGGCAAGAAAAATGTTACCTTTTAATACAGATGACTGCTTAATAGAGGTGACCACATGGGCAGAATAGAATGCATCTAGTAAATTCTTTTTATTATTTTCAGACACCAATGAATGAATCAGTGATCAGTATAACTTCAGTGTCAGATGAGAGCGACTGTATTATTAGTAGCGAGTCTCTGGGAAGTAGTATGATTACATCATCAGCTTCATCAGAAATGTTCAGGTATATCTCAATTTAGAGGAATGTAAAAAGTGGAAATGTTTAGTTTCACATAACAATACTTTAATTGCCGATTGTAGGCAAAATACAGATTAATGATTAAATTAGAATGTTATAATGTAGACAATTTTAACTTTCTGTAATAATTTTCCTTCATGCGTTGAATATTCTTTAAAGACTTGAAATTGGTAGCATTCATATTGTTTTCGTCCTCTCAATCTGTCTCAAAAGCATTTACTCCCAACTCTTCCTATGTTTTTAGAAAGGAATTCCTTAAAAAATTGCATGTTTGCTTATTACCATATGAACAATCACATATCGTTACATCATTCAAATAAAGTTTATTATTATTATTATTATTTTGATTGGACCATTTTTGAAGGTGTTATAGTCTTTTTTTAATGAAAATATTTCATCAAAATGGGAGAGACATGGTTTTCCGTCAAAAACAACAATTACATTCATTGCCTTTCAGTTATAAATTGTAAATTTCAAAATTTATAATAATTGGCAGCAATGAATATCCATAATTTGTGTAAACTAAAGTTAAACAGTCTTGAAAATTCTCCATTTATTGTACTTTCAGACCTATAAAAGGCCAACCATCAATCCAGTTGTCAAAGTCATGTGACAGTTTATTATCCACTTCCTCTTCTGATTCACCTGACAGGCAGTTGTCATTACCCATAAAGCCTAATCGTCTGGATGGGGAGGAGAGGTTACACGTTCCTTACATAGAGGAAGTAAGAGTCAGTCCTGTGGTGTCTAGGAAAGGTTACTTGAATTTCTTGGAGGAGAAACACAGTGGATGGGTTAAGAAATGGGTGGTAAGTACATAACATTATTATGAATACGTCAATTTTGTCTCTGTTTCTACGATTTTTCGGTTGGACTTTTGAACTGTTCAGACAGTGTGTGTGGTTTTTTTCACTTCATTTCCATTCGCTATCATCAACATCTCCATAAACTATTCATGTTTGAAATTACTGCAAATGAAATAAACAAGACTTTTTCCTATGATGTTCCTTTGCCAGTTCTATGCCTCTGGTGCTAGGCATAAGGGTTATTAAAGTTTCACCTGTATCTGTATGCCAAGTTGTCATACATTTGGTTGCTATTCAATAACTAATATTCCCCTTAAGCAAACCATTTGCAACTTAAACACCAGATTGAGAACCATAAAAGTCATGTGAAGTTCAATTTAAGACTTTAACACGTATCTGTTCTGGAGTTATGCCTCTTGATTTGCAGAAAATTCCAATTTCTGAGGTTTCTGTTCAATAACTTAAGATCTCTTCCAACAAATCAAATGAAATTTACTAAGCAATGTTTTGTTCACAATATACAAGTCAAGTTGAAATTTGGTTATTATTCAGTTTATGGCCCTTAATTGATAATTGTAAATTTGTTGTTTCTGTACTAATTTTGTTTTCTCTTTGTGAAATATTTACACATTGTTTTAACCATCATGTTCTTCATCATACATCCACCATTGAACTGTCCATGTTATTGATCAAGTCATTTTGTTATAAAACTTTATAGGTTGTACGACGTCCAAATATATACATCTATAACAGTGAGAAAGATCCTGTAGAACGATCCATTATAAACCTGGCTACGTCACAGATAGAATACAGTGAAGACCAGCAATCTCTACTTAAGGTTAGTTATCTGCCCTTTACTAAAATGGCTGACCAGAGTTACCTCCCCTTTTAATCTGGTAACCATGATATAGCTGATAAAATTACTGATTACTTCTTGTATTACATGTCTATTTGTACATTGTTGAGACCTGAATTTTATTCACTTCAAGTGTAGTAGATAGTGAGTCCGAGCATGGTCAGGTCAAACCAAAGACAGTAGAATTGTTATGCTGCTTTTCCACTAAGTAATAACAGCGTATTAAATACTGGTTGGCTCTGTATCAGGATAATGTGTCAGAGTAGGGTGACATGTCTATCTGCAGACTTTTTTCACTGATCTAGCACTATAAAAAGCGTGTTGGTCTTGTACAAAGCAGACATCATCATCATCATCTCATGTTCTTGCCATATTATAGATGAAAAACTGCTCACTTCGCGTTA
The DNA here is from genome assembly GCA_002080005.1 of Gigantidas platifrons. Taxonomy (NCBI): domain Eukaryota; kingdom Metazoa; phylum Mollusca; class Bivalvia; order Mytilida; family Modiolidae; genus Gigantidas; species Gigantidas platifrons. Next base: position 315,693 of record MJUT01045641.1, on the reverse strand, counting down.
AGCAACAATCAATCACTCACTTTTGTTGTTTGACTATTTATTCAAGACAATGTAATATTTATTATGGTGGGATCATATTTTTAAATATTTTGTATATTGTCACACATGTGTTACAGCAATGATTTGTAATCTCCATATGTGTAGAACACATATGCTTCACAAATGTGCAGTGCAGTAGATCGTGGGTCAAACCAAAGACTATGCTATTGGTATTTGTTGCTTCTCCACTAAGCATACAGCATTAAGGACAAAGACTTGTTGGCTGGGAATAAGGATAATGTGTCCGAGTGGGGTGACATGTCTACCCACGGATTGTTGTCAGTGAGCTAGCAAAAAATCCAACTAAGCGTGTTGGTCTAGTGCAAAGCGGACCTCGTCATAATCTCATTGAAAATTAATGTGCTCTCACCACGTTATAGCTGAAAAATTGCAGAGTTGGCACTCAATAACAATCACTCACTCACAAATGTGCATTAAAGGTGCATAGATTGTTACTGATGTTTTTATTAATTTTCAGACAAGGAATACGTTCTCTGTATTGACCAAACATCGTGGATTCCTGATGCAGACTTTAGATGACAAAGATTTTCATGATTGGTTATATGCTATTAATCCTCTTCTGGCTGGCCAGATCAGGTAAATTATGGAAATTAGGTCACTGTGACATACTTTTTAAAATAAACAGTAGGTTATAGACATCTATTTGATCAATAATGATGCTATTATTGAATTATTAATGATAAGTGTTTAATGGTTAAAAATGAATCACGTTTTTAGTTAAAATTTCCGTTAAATATTATATGTGAGATATGAACTGACCTAATATTTTTGTGAATTAAGGTTAGTTTAGTGATCCAGAATATCAGTGTCACACATCAAAGGGAAAATGTCCAATTTGCTGATAAAAGTGAATGGGGATTTGATATACATTTATGATTTACATATCAAGTCATGTTTGTTTACTATAATGATTTCCTTTATTTATCAGGTATTGTATGGTAATTTCTTGAAAATATTAATTAAATGTTTTTATTTTTTCAGATCCACATTATCTAGACGAAAAGACCCAGTAGTATTGTAAAGAAGTTTATATTTTAGAAATATTATGATTTGATTAGCTGACAAAGAGTCATGGTTAATTAACGTCGGTGATTAGTAGACTATTTGTATATAAGAAATCATGTGATAGTTATATTGTGTTCATGTGATCTCGCAGTGTTAATGTGCAATATAGAAGCTAAGCTTTGATGTTTTATCTTTTATCTCTGTTATGAAATATTGTGGTTTAAAATAAATGTAAGAGAATGCCGAGGGGGCAATCAAAAATGGACAATCCAGAGAAACCAGTAATACAGGGCACACAATAAGAAGAAAAACACAACACAAACGATACAAAAAATATGCTTTCAAATTTACAGTAGTTGAATAATATAATTATTATTAAACCTAAGGTTGCCTTCCCTCAGTAATAGGTAGCCTTAGCTGATTTAGGCCTTCCCTCAGTAATAGGTAGCCTTAGCTGATTTAGGCCTTCCCTCAGTAATAGGTAGCCTTAGCTGATTTAGGCTATCCTGTTTAGGCCATGTCGTTTTCTTGCTCTCAAAGACTTTTAAATTATTTGGCTTTCCAGTTTTTTCACTTTGAGCATAATTGATGTAGTTTTATAAAAATTTGAAATCACAGTTTTGTAATTACGAAGTGTTGAACTACTAAAGTGATCAGTTTTCATATCTTTTTTGTGCATGTATGTTGATTATACTGAACAAATTTTGCTGGTTTTATATAAGAAGGATCTAAGAGATTATTGCCTCATGACAGTAACTTAAATATGATTGGTCAAATCAGGTAGAGTTCCTCAAGATATAAAACTGTTATATACATAAATATCAGTAACACCAAAGTACTCAATTATTTTAAAAATATTTTAGTTTGATACATTTCATAGAAAAAAAATAGGACTTAAAACCCAGTCAGTATTAAAGGTTAAAGGTGAAAATTACCGTAGTAAAGTTCAAGGGTGAAAATCACTAAAGTTCAAAGGTTAAAATTGTGTAACAGAGTTAATGTTTTGGCCAGCTATAATGTATTCTTCAGATGTAAGAGCTGTCATCATGGAGGGTTTCACCAACAACGGTGATAACCTATTTATTCCACGGACCATTAATTCACATATATTGATACGTTTCAGTATTTTAAGTGGATGCTCATCGGGTAGTGGTGTGAAGTATTTAAACTGCATGAATTATCTCACTCAATATCATACTACATTTAATGTATATCAGGATCTTATGGTACTATGGTAGTTAAATTAAAAAATGGTGGCGAAAATTGATTGAAATAGCATGTGAATACATAGAACCAGTGGCACAATAGGATGTCCTGAAGCCCGGGACAAGTAATACTGGATTTGGACAAGTGAAAATTATGAAAGATTTTGTTTGAATGAATAGAAAATGTTTCTAAATTTGGATTTCAGGCAAGTAGGTGAAATTAATTAAAGCAAAAACGGACTATACCAGTAAACATGGAAAAGTTCTTTAATTAGAGAAAATGATATTTCATAACAGAGATTAATAATAATAGTAATGAGTTGTTATCATGTACATTTTGTTATCATATAAATAAATGTTGTAAATATTTCATCTTTAAAAATTATTATGAATATTGTTATTAGTATGTAGACATTTGTTATTTAAATAAAAAGTGATATTTTTAAGAAAGTATTATGATTTTCCAAAGGTAAATAATTGTTAGTAAATCAATAAGGTAGTTGTATACTGTAAGCCAACATTTCATGGCATCTTAGTCCAAAAATTTTAATTACTTTATGGTGATGGTGAAAAACTTGTTGTATATCTTTGTTTATTTTGGAAGCCATTCAAAGTTTACAAAGTCATTCTTGAAAAGGGAAAGATATCTGTTTTTTTTTCATTCTTGAAAAGGGAAAGATATCTTTGTTTATTTAAATGCTACTCAAATTTTATAAGGTCATACTTGAAAAAGGAGAGATAACTCCATGCAAAAAAAACCCATTTACACGGTTTCAAGTTATATAATGTAGAATGCTGAAGTTAAAGTACAAATTCATTCTTTTTCCTTCTTTCAATGCTTTATATCGTGATTATAGATGTCTAAACTTGACTTCAGAACATAATATTGTCAAGAATGAGTTTTGTATTTGTAATCGAAAATCAGCCAATCAGAACATGACATCCAGTATTTAAAGTGTTTTGATTGGTCAGTTTTAGGGTACAAATACTCCTATGACAAATTTTGAAATCTTCTCATTAATGGTTTATTTTATATAGCTACCTTACGAATTTTACCACCTCATTATCTATTAAAAGCTGTAAACATAATACAGTTTAGTGTAAAATGGAAGGTTTGATGGAAATATTGTCATAAAATAAAGTTCCAGACTTGTTTCAATTTTACGAGAATAGAGAAATTGTGTTGTTATTTTGGAAAGGAAGAAGGAAAGGGGAGCAGTTGTTGAGAAGAAAAGGTTAGATGATGGATGAACTAGACAAAATTCCAATTAATGTTACTTCCTGTTTTCATAACAGGTGTACATTGTATCTTTATTTGGTAAACAAACATGATAAGCATGTCATAAAAAAGTCAATAAATAGAATGCACTTGGCTTTTGTTTCAAAAAGAATATTTTGTATTATGTTCATGTGTTAATTACAGATTTTCTTCTTGGTCTAAAGATTTAATACTAGAGGCTCTAGAAGGTTATTGACTAATACTTTGAATACTAATAATGACATACAATTTGACCAAAAACTTTTCTTAACAGCATCCTGTCTAATTTTATGAAATAACCTTTGACCTGAAATGTTGACCTTTGTGGAGCTTTTTAATACAACATGGTTGCATTAACTACAACCTTTATAAATTTAAAATATGAACTCTGACTGCAAACAGGATCCTCGTGGACCCTCGTAATACAACTAGTTAAGATTACAAACTTTATAAATCTAAAATGTGAACTTTGACCTCAAACAGAAATCCTTCTAGAGCCTCGTAGTACATGTTTGTACAAGTTAATGAGAACCAGTAAATTATTTTTCTTTTTGCCAGATTGAGGCTGAGTATTGCTGTATTATTGACGCTGACTTATTGTTGTTTGTAAACAATCATACATGTACATGTATATTTGTAGTATATCTTTGATGTAAGTCATTTTAGCAATGGAAAATGAGTAAATAATCTGAAATTCATCATAAAACACATCCCTTCCATTAATAGTATAGATTGATTGATACCAGTAGGAACCAGTATCATTTTGACCAAATATGGACTGGGTCTATGGTATATATTTATGATACCAGTAGGTACCAGTATGATTTTGCCAAGTATGGACTATGGGTCTATAGTATAGATTTGTGGTACCAGTTTGCATAGGTACCAGTATCATTTTTACCAAATATGGACTATGGGTCCACTTGACTTATTATTTGTTTACCTATTCGGGGAAATTCCACTTTTTTGTAAACAAAAAGAAAGTAGCTGTTTCCTATAGTCCTAGAATAAAGTCAGACGGCCAAAAATTAAATCATCAAAAATACTGCATGTACAATTTTATTGATGTATGGTGTATTTAGAATTGTTTTAGAAAACTATACATTCATTCATTTTCTTATTGTGTCACAACAACCCACTACAAAAGGTCAATAGTTAGAATGCAGAATTATTACACCTTGATTTTTTTTTTTAAGAGAATATTGTTTACAATATCAGTATACCAATAGCCAATATTGAGAAGATTTTTGTTAATTTGACATTTTTCAATTTTTGGGCTTAGATTATATACATCAGTGCCCTTTCTATATTTTATTACGGTATTCATGGAAGGTTTTTTTATGCATAGCTTCATTATATTTGATTTTGTTTATATTCTGTTAGACTCTGTACTAACTCTTGCATAACTAAGGAAGAGATTATATATAAAATCAACATCATTCCAATCCAGTGAAATGAGCTTTCTGTGATATCTCTTTGTTTTTTATTTTGTGACTTTATTTATATTATGCTCTCGAATGAATGTTACATTATAAGACATGGCATACATACTTGTATTTGAACAAAGCAATTCTGTGTTACTCATATTTGTAAAAAAAATAATAGGGGAAAACTTTCATTTGCTTCAGTCTGACTTGATTGTGATAAATTATTATTGATTCATGGAAAGTCATATTTATTAAGGATATGAAAACACATGCAGAAATATTAATTTTATATGGCCGAACTATGACGAGATGATATTATTCTTTATATGTGAATACAATTAAATAAGACAAGAACTTCACTCGACCCACGAGGATAACGAAATATATAAATGGTTATACGAAAAGTATTGTTTTGGATACTGTGATTGTATTGGTCGATTCCAGAAATTTTTGAAATCCATCACCCAATTATAAAAAATTCCTTCCTAATTTTCTGGTACCGTGTTTTGTGTTTTATTTATATTTGTTGTTTAGTTTTTAGATCAAGCTATATGTGCCAAATAATTTTTACCGTTGCTTTTAATGTAGATTATGTTGTACATGGCAATTTATTTAACGAAAAAATTTTGTTTATAGAGAATGTCGATTATCTGTTTTTTGTACAAGAGATCCATACAATGAAATATTGTAGAAATTAGAGAGAATTTTTTAGTTTAACCTCTTAGTTTTTTTTACATCATTTGCGGTTTTATTTTTATACCTCCAACTTAAAAGGTCAAGGACGGGCCATTGTGGTCATGAACGTATGGTAGTTGTAAATCCAACTACCTGTGCAATCAGTGACTTGCGACAGGTCAGTGGTTTTCTCCAGATACTCCAGTTTCCTTCACCAATAAAACTGACCTCCACGATATAACTGAAATATTGTTGAAAGTGTCATTAAACACCATAAACCTGAAGGTTGGGGATATATAGGGATCCTCTATTCACATCGTTTGTTCCCTTGATTTGTTCGTCCCGTCAAACTTTAGTTTCCAAATGATAAATAAAATACCCAAATACTTTACATTTTAACATGATATCATGATCCATAAAAGGCATAAAAACTTCAGAATTAGAAACTACAGGTCTACAGGACTTGAACCCATATTTGTGATATTTGGCTTGTGGTCAATCAGTGACTTTAACTACTCGGTCACCCATTTCTCTGAATAACAATTAGAAACTATGATGTACCACTATGGAAAGAATTATTTTGTGAAATATATATTGATGTCAACAACGTGTGTGTTGTGATTATATACATTATAATTTTGTGCATTTACTTAGCCAGTGTTAGTGTAAATCTACCTCTTTTGGTAAACAGGCAATGTGAATACAGTAGACATTTTATCTACATTTGATATCAAAAGAAAGACTAAATGCCAATACATTTGTTATAGGACATTTTTTGTGGTTCACATATAAATGTATTTATTTATTGTTTTATTTATTTTGTATTTTTTTGCATGAAGACTGCAACATAAAATGTTTGATGGGAATAAAATTACTTAAATAGACTTTTTAGGTATTAATTTTTTGAAGTGGTGCTTACTTATTAGGTTTGTCAGCTTAAGAAGTAGTTAAGACAATAAATGTCAAGATAGACAGGTGAATTACAGGTAATGTTTAAATATATTTGTCACTAACTATGTCAGCATCAAAGGCATTTGTATTACAGACTTTTAGATTTATTTGTCACTGACTATGTGATGCATCACAAACCATGTCGGCATTTAGGCATATTTCAGGCAATGTTAAAATTTATGTTTTTATGATATTGTATGATGAGATCACTGTTAACAATATTATTTTATCATAATTCTTCTTCAATATTTGAGAAAAATTTTAAGTTAAAAGTACAACTTCCATTTTTTGTAATCATAAATAGTTCCTCTTCAAATATTGTCACACACTGCAGTCCTATATATTACCCTTTGACCCATAATTACATCTAAAGCCTCAGTACATTCTTTATTGTTGTAATGTTGAAATATTATCAAAAGTGAATATTTACTTTATTAAAAAAAACTTTGTGTTCGTAAAAAAGTAGAACATTGTTCTTTCAATTAGAATAATAATACATGCCTAAAAGAGAGTGCTTTCTCTTTTGCAAGCGAAGGTTTTTTTTATATTCAACGTGAAGTATGGAGGAAATGTGTCAGTTTTTAAAGAGTTTATTAAACTTTTATATAAATATTGCAAAGTTAATATTTGTATTGTCGTTGGGAGATCCCCAAAAAAAGAAGTTTTTTTTTATCCCACCCTACTGGTGTAACCCCACCACTTTTTATGCCTGTCTCATGCCAGGTGCAGGATTTCAAACGTCATACATATGTCAGTCTTTTTATGTTCAATGATTTGAGGTCAAAAGTGATTGTTTCGTTTTGTTAAAATTGGTAGAACTGTTAACCATTGCTCTTTAAACTTTCTTTTCATAACTACTATATAATGGTTACCTCCCTTTGAAAATTTTAGGGAATTTTCCTCATTTTTTCCCTTTATTCATATACAGGTGAACTCCCCTTGAAAATGTTCGTTCATATCCTTTCAAATAAAAATTATTTTAAGGAGGAAACAAAACTCACAAAAGAAATTTAAATCTTCTATGTCCAGAAAGTGCCCTCATACCTGTGACCTTGGAAAAAGACAAGGTCACACCATGACCTTGAGTCAAATTAAGGTTATTTTTGTTGGGGCCACTCAATGTTACATAGAATATTATGTTATTATATAACATTATTATTATAAAGACAGTATTTATTTATAGATTCTATTTATAATTCAGTTATGTATAACTTGTACTTGGAATATTTTGTTATCAATAAGGGTAATAACAAAATTACCGAACACCGAACACAAATGAATTCTATTGGTGTATGCTAGTTAACTGTTTGTACCAAGATTGTTTGTCCTTTTTCTTTTGGCCATTGTATTGACTGTCATCCTTTTATATACAGCTTCTGATGACCTCTTTAGTATCTACAAACTTTACACAGAAAGCAGAATGTACCAACATTAATATTGTGCCATAACTTTGGTCTTTAATTGACCATAATGTGTTGATTACAAAATCATTCATGGGTTTAACCCCATCACAATTTTATGCCTGTCCTAAGCCAGGACCTAGATTGCCAGCATCACACGTCATGGTCTTTTATGTTCGAGATTAGGTGAAAAGTGATTGTTTGTTTTGTGAATATCGCTGGAATTGTTGACCATCACTGTTTAAACTTTCTTTTCATTAAGCATATTTAGATAGTTTTTTTTGGGGAAAAGTGAAAAAATAGTTGTAAAAATTTAGCCCACAGCAAGTACAATTGATATTTTTATAGGTAAATAGTTCTTTTGGATTAAAAAAATTCAATGAAAAATGTTTAATTGGCATACCACTAAATGAAATAAATATATATAAGTCAGCATTCCTGTTAAATGAATATTTATGTAATGGTATGTGTTCATGAATATTTATTTAATGGTATGTGTTCATGAATATGCATATGATGGTATATGTTCATGAATATTTATGTATGGTATGTCTTCATGAATATTTATGTGATTGTGGGTGTTCATTAATACTTATGTAATGGTATGTCTTCATGAATATTTATGTAATGGTGGGTGTTCATGAATATTTATGAAAAGGTATATCTTCATGAATATTTATGTAATGGTATGTGTTCATGAATATTTATGTAATGGTATGTGTTGTGAATATTTATGCAATTTTATGTGTACAATCTTGGTACTTACAGCTAAATAGTATACACTGTATCTGACGGTGGAAGTGTGAAACAAAAATGATATATACAATGTACCTTAAAAAAAACTATTAATATGTGCAATATTCCTCAAAGTTATTGTTTATTTACGTTGCCATAGCAACAAGTTGTGATCTGTACAGCTTTTTGTTGATGTGATTATTGCAGACAATAAAAATCAAACTGAACAATATTGTGTTGTAGATCTTCAATTTATGACCTCCCTATCGTGTTTAGTCTGGTTCAAACCAGACTCGTGAGATTCTCTACTGATAGGTGGCAATATACACAGGAAGGTAAAGCCTATATTCAGTAGTCCGCACTAGTGCTGTAATGCTCGCTTCGAGTGCGATAGATTGTTGAATGGATGGCATCAGTGGTATAATGGTTAGAATGCTCGCTTCGAGTGCGATAGATTGTTCAATGGACGGCATCAGTGGTATAATGGTTAGCATGCTCGCCTAGAGTGCAGATCACGAGTTTGATCAAACCAAAGACCATGACATTGGTATTTGTCACTTCTCCGCTAAGCATGTAGCACTAAGGAGTAAGAGCAAAGATTGGTTGGCTCGGAATCAGAATAATGTGTCCAAGTAGAGTGGCATGTCCACCCACGTACTGTTGTAAGGAGTAAGAGCAAAGATTGGTTGGCTCGGAATCAGATAATGTGTCCAAGTAGAGTGACATGTCCACCCACGTACTGTTGTAAGGAGTAAGAGCAAAGATTGGTTGGCTCGGAATCAGAATAATGTGTCCAAGTAGAGTGGCATGTCCACCCACGTACTGTTGTAAGGAGTAAGAGCAAAGATTGGTTGGCTTGGAATCAGAATAATGTGTCCAAGTAGAGTGGCATGTCCACTCACTTAACTAACCAAGTGTGTTGGTCTAGAACAAAGCGGACCTTATCATCATCTCATTGAAAATTAACTTGTTCTCGCCATTATATAGCTGAAAAATTGTGTTGGCGTAAACAACAATCACTCACTCACTCTACCAATATAGAAGATAGAGTAAATATTCAGTGGACCGCATTAATGGTGTAATGGTTAGTGTGCTCGTCTCGAGTGCGGTAGATCATGGGTTTGATCCCTGTTTGGACTATGAAATTGATATTTGTTGCTTCTTCGCTAAACATACAGCACTAAGTAGTAAGAACAAAGACTGGTTGACTCATAATCACAATAATGTGTCCGAATGGAGCTACACTCTTTACCCATGGACTGTGTTGTTTCAGTGAGCTAGCACTATAAAAATCCAACGAAGTGTGTTGGTCTAGAACAAAGCAAATACCATCATCATCTCATCAAATTTAACTTGTTCTTGCCATATGCATGATATAGCTGACAAATTGCTCATTTGGCATTAAGGTGGTACCCAACACTAAAGGGAGATAACTCTTTAAAATCAGTTGAACATTTTAATCATATGATGTTTGTATGTAGATTTCAAACATCTCAGTGATCAAAACCAGAGAGAAAAGCTGATATGTGGCTATTGAATTTATAGCTTGGAGTATGTTAAAATTTTGATATTTATTAGTGGATATATTCAAACACACTGCCAAAAAAATAAGAAAATTAAACGAGCAGATCAAATTTTACCTGAAGTGTATGGCACCACCTTAAACAACAATCACTCACTCACTCACACTCAACTGTGAAAGTGTAGAACAAAAACAGAAGCTCAGTTTCTCACTGATCACCAGTTCAATAAAGTACCACTAAATAATAAATTTTCATTAGGTAAATAAAGGATAGATTGTTCATTTGTCTAATTTACATCGATTAATTGGTGTTTAACACCATTTTTAGCAATATTTACATGCAGTAAAGGTACAAAGTTTATCCAAATTAAAATGGACTGAAAAGAGATGTTCAATGGAACTATAAAACGTCATATGCAATCAGATCTCTCTCTTACTCAGCTGGTACGCCATGGAGTGGGCGATTTGAGGAAACCTCACAACGGAATTCATACTTTCTCGCCATTTTCTGTGATACTCGATCAATGACAAAACACAAAGCCAGAGAGTGATGCTAATGCAATATTACTTACCAATGATAATAGACCATCTTTATTTATTCTATAGGACTCCCCCTAAAACATCCGGGAGAGCAATCTGAAACACTTGTCTTTTACCACTGGTCAGTAATGTTTTGAAAGTCCTACCTGTAAACCGTTGGATAGATACATCAAATTTTAACATCTGATACCACAACTTAATTATGTTGAGGAAGATGTAACGACAGTAGCATGGATTAGATAATTATACACAGTAACATTGTAAGCTTGCAGCTAGTGGGATTCCAAGAATAAGATATTATTGAAAGAGACAAAGGCCACATCAAACCATTTGAAATCCATTGTATGCAAGACCAGAATACAGACATTCATTGACCCTGCTATTGTACTGTCCATGTTTATGTTGTCATTCATTTCTGTGATAGAATGTGGTCTTTTTGAGTGGAGACAACCTGTGCAGGTTTTTTTTATCATTTGTTTATATCTTTATTGCCGTAGAGATCTAATTATCAAGTGGGGAGGGTTGGGATCCCACTAACTGGATTAAAACTGCCACATGTGTGTGCCTGTCCCAAGCCAGGACCTGGATTTCAAAGGTCTTTTTTAATCTTCAAGAATATGAGGTAATTGTTTGTTTTGTTAATATTGATGGAATTGTTGGCCATCACTGATTAAACTTTCTTTTCACACTATAAAACAATACTAAGCAGAAATGATTTATGATATGAATAAAATAACTAACAATAAATGACAGAAAGTCTACATTTCATCACACAGTCAAATCAGATTTATCATTTTGTACAGAGTCAACTCCCCTTGTTTCATCAGATTTATCATTTTGTACAGAGTCAACTCCCCTTGTTTCATCAGATTTATCATTTTGTTCAGAGTCATCTCCCTTCGTTTCATCTTTTTCATCAGATTTATCATTTTGTACAGAGTCATCTCCCCTTGTTTCATCTTTTTCATTTGTATTCACATTTAAAGAATTTTCTTCCTTCAAGATTTTATCAGAGTTAATGTCTCTCATTTCACTGACAAGTTTTTGCGAATTTGATGTAGAACTAGAATTATCGTCTGCTTCAGGGAGAGATGTAGATGATGGAGTTTCCTCTGACGATTTTGGACTATTTGACGCCGTTTCAGGTTTTGTGTAGAGTTGAATTGGACGTCTAAAACCTGTAAAAAATAAAGTATTTTACAATGATGCTGAAAATATAAAGTGATAAATGAAACAATTTCATAAACAACAAAGAAATGTACACAAGAGTTGCAAATGAATTAGTAAGATCTACATAGCAAACGGTATCTTAAATTTTGATCCCACATGACTCCAACACAAATAGCACCAAGGCTTTGGGACATTTGTTTGTTAAACCTTGAATCTGTACATCTGTTTGACAGACCACTGCAATGCTCTTAATGATCCACTTTTTAGTTGTACATTTTGTAGTTTTTATGTTTTGTGTACTACATGTAATAAAGTGACCTCTGAACTATGATCTGACCATCTGTAAGAACTATGCCAAAATTTTATTGTTGAAGTATGGTAATCTGCATTAAGGAAATTGAAATGATCATTTTTTTAAATAGTGTTCATCAAGATGCAAGTTGATATTCAATCAACTGGTTTAACCTTGCCACATTTTGTGACTGTCTCAAGCCAGGACTTATAATATATGTACATTAGTTTCTCAAATGTTGTTTCCTTATTTGGGTATTGGGAGATTTCAGTAGATTTTACCTGTTGTTAAGACCAGGGTGATTACAGACCACCACTTCTAAAATTGCTTACAGAATATGAACAAAATAAATATGTTATATTCATGGAACTGTGTATAAAAAGGCACCCCTTTGCCCACATTCAAGGGAAATAACTCATATAAAAACCTGTAAAAACATATAATTTTAGAATTGAATTGAAAATGTGCAAATGGTCTATGATATGGTTGCTGTACTTTTGAGTGAGTGAGTGTGCAGTTGTTGTTTAATGCCAACTCAGCAATTTTTCAGCTAAATCATGGCTAGAACAAGTTAATTTTCAATGAGATGATGATGAGGTCCACTTTGTTCTAGACCAACATGCTTATTTGGATTTTTATAGAACTAGCTCAGTAAAACAACAGTCCACTTGGACACATTATCCTGATTCCAACAAGTCTTTGTTCTGACTCCTTAAATGCTGCGTGCTCAGCGGAGAAGCAACAAATATCAATTTTATAGTCTTTGCTTTGACCCGATCAGGGCTCGAACCCACGATCTACCATACTCAAGAAAAAGAACTCTCAGTCTACAAGACAAAATAGTATAAAACGTGACAGAGACAATATGAGTATTATGATGTACAAACCTTTAGACTTGTTGAAGGGAACATCAATTACTTCACAGGTAGAAAAACCAACTTCTCTCAGAAGGTAATCAGAAAACTGTGGTGGTTTTAATTTAATACTCTGAAAACACTTGTAGATATCCTCCTGTAAATAAGAATAAACCATCATAAGTGTTATATAACCAATAATCTCCTATAAACAATCAGGGCCATCATGGTTGTGATAAAAAGAATAAACCATCATAAGTGTTATATAACCAATAATCTCCTATAACCAATCGGGGCCATCATGGTTGTGATAAATAGAATAAACCATCATAAGTGTTATATAACCAATAATCTCCTATAACCAATCGGGGCCATCATGGTTGCGATAAATAGAATAAACCAGCATAAGTGTTATATAACCAATAATCTCCTATAACCAATCGGGGCCATCATGGTTGTGATAAATAGAATAAACCATCATAAGTGTTATATAACCAATAATCTCCTATAACCAATCGGGGCCATCATGGTTGTGATAAAAAGAATAAACCATCATAAGTGTTACATATATGTACATTTGTATATACCGGTATATATATCTCTATAACCAATCAGGGGTCGATGTGGCAGCGATCGTATGGTAATTGGATTTACAACTACCTATGCAATCAGTGCCTATCACCACTAACGTTGTGAGAAAGAATCCAGCTCAAATGAAATGTAATCGATACAATATTATGTGATAATGTTTGTCAGTGACTTGAGGCAGGTCGGTGGTTATCTCTTGTTTTGTGACCCATTTTAATCTACATTGTACAACCCTGCAATTTTTATCAAATGGGTTTAAACAAGCACGGTTTATTTATATTTGTCTCTTTTAAGGCGGTAAAGTGAGAAATCATATATATGTGTGTTAAAGGAGTATCGATTTTCCCCCCGTTTCCATGATTTTTCTATTGGATTTTAAAACTGATCCGACAGTGTTCACTGTGTAGCATCAACACCGGATATAGGAACTTCGTGAAGTCAGGTAAGGTCAAATTCTTTCTTATTTTCATTATATTCTACGTTTTGCTGACAAGTAAAGTTTTGTGATATTAATTGATTCCTAATAATTTAGCTACTATTTAAGGCTGATTATGATCCGTAATTGGCTTTCTCTCTCTTCAAATCTTCAGAATCGGACCGGGTGGTACCTGTTCAAAGAAGCATGTGACGAGTTCAAAGTTGTAAAAAAACATGTTTATCCTTCAACTATTCATTTGACGTTTTTGTAGAACAAAGTTTTATCATATTAAGCTGGCACAACACTGTATTTCGAATTTATTGTTTTCAAAGAGAAATTCATGTAAATAAAGCGACATCGCTGTACGGCAAATAGAAAAGTATCTATTCCTCGTACAGTAAACAACTATTCGCCTTACAATTTATCCGCTTTATTTACATGAATTTCTCTGTGCAAACAATAGTTTATTTCGAAATACAGTGTTGTTCAAGCTTAAATATGATAAAACTTTGTTCTACAAAAAAACGTCAAATGAATAGTTGAAGGATAAACGTGTTTTTTACAACTTTGAACTCGTCACATGCTTCTTTTTGTAATTCACTTTATCAAGACATAATTTTCAAAAATGCGTCTATTAAAGGTTAAACAATAAGGTGTTTTTTTCTTTTCAATCAATCTCTTGTATATCAGAAAATTTGTTATTTTACAATAACCTTTTTAAGTCAAAAGAACTTTTGACATAAAAACACAATAAATGTAAAATGTATATCAAATTTTTCTTTCAGTAACTATTGAGTAGTTATTATGGATGCACATATAACATGGCACCAATTTAATAAAACATACTGTTAATTTTTTCTTCTTCTTGTACGATGACCAAGGTTGAGGTTCCAAGATCAGCTTCCCTCCAGGACGAAGATGGTTGAAGATCCTACGAAAAAATCTTTTCAATCCTGCATCGCCTCCATTTAGATGAATCCACTTTGTTATGCTTAAAGCCAATATTACATCATATTCTTCCCTCTGTTGATCCACCAGTACATCAGTATCCAATACATAGTTCCCCTGTAAGACAGATATTATTCTTAATATAAATTATGTATGCAAATAAATTACATGTGTGAATGACATGTTAATGTTTTCTTCATGACATCAGGGTTTGATCTGGCTTCAAAAAGTCTGTCTTCAAATTAATCACCAACTAAATATTTTAAAAATTATGTGAAAAGGGAGACGAAATTTCATTCAAATCCTAAATTTGAATTTATTGTCTAATGTTTGTGCTATTACGTCGCATGCAATGTATGAGGATTTCTTTCAAGCTATCCAATTAAACATCGGCATATGGTGTGGCCTTTTTAGTTTTCAAATTCAACGATCTGTGTTAGTATTTTGTTAATTGCTAAAAATGGTGGAATTGTTGACCATCACTGCTTAAATTTTCTTTTCATAAAATCTATCTGTCTCCAACCCATCAAACATCAGTTCTAATAAAGAAAATAATCAGATTGTCCTGAATAAATGCAAACAACTGAATTGTTATAGTTGAATAATGCAATGTGTAAAAATTTCAAAACATTTGGTTTGAAGGGAAACTGAAGTTAAAGCATGAAAACTACAATTTACCATTTTTACGACAATTTATCCTGGAACCATATAATGAATGAGAACCAAATAAAATTCAAACTTTATGTGTGTATTGTCATGATTGTGGTCACAAACATTGTGTAACCAAATAGGAACTTAAGTTATTGTGTGTACATGTATGGAAAACTAAGAAATTAGAATTAAAAAAAAAATCAAAAGAATTGAACGGGATGGCCCGGATGTCAGATATTGTGGTAATCAATGTGCATGACCTATCAATTAGGGTTAGTGTTAGAGTTAGGGTCCACTAAAGTACTCCTGATTTATGATGGTAAAGAATGGGAAATAGTGTCCAAGTCTAAAATCAAACTTATTCTGCCTTAAATAGTCCCTGACCTTGTGTGTAAATTTCAAATGGTCTACTTCAGGCAAACATATGTTATCGAATGGATATCTAGGAGGTGTTTTTTTTTAAGACAAATCAAGGTGCATAACAATGTTCATGCTTGCCTTGTTTGTAGTGGACATGTATATAGATTACATTATTAAGCTCTTATATTGTAGAATTTATTTAAAAAAATCTAATTTACAACAGTTTTCATGTTTTGTTTCGCCTGTCTAAAACATTTCTCTACCACATTATTATTTACCTGTATAAATGCTATATTGTACGGAAATTCTTGTCTCTGAGTCTGACTGCTTTCAGTTACTGGAGGTGCAGAAATTGGACCATAATTGATTAAATTTGACACTGGGAAAGTTTTTTCGCTTGATTTCTTTGTTGAAATATAATGCCTGATGTTTTTTCTTGCTGCTGAAATTAAAGTTCTGTCAACATCTAGTCCAACAACTTTTGACGGCTTATAATCTCTAGCTAAGGAAAGTGTTAAATGACCCACGTTACATCCAATATCTAAAATATCTTTATTTTCAAACCACTCTTGTTTAAAGCATTGTAAACGATGATCATCTTCTGTTTCTGGGTTTCTATATCCATAATATCTATTGTAATTTCCATATATAAATTTAGGATTTTTCTGCATTTTTGCACTTGAATGTCTTTGCTTTTTAGAAGATTTAAACAGTGGTGTTTTTTGTGCTTCAATAGTTCTAGATGGGCTTAATGATGTTCTAAATATTGATCTAGCTGCTGAGGAAGTACAGTCTGGTTTAATATCATTCATACTCATACATCGTTTCCTTTTCCTTGGACGTGGAGATGTCTGTGGAATAACTGGAGATACAATTTTATCCGGTTTATTTGAAGTTTGAAGTTTAAAAGACATTTCCTGAAATTTAGGTGATTTTGTTGAAGATGAACTTTGATCATTTAAAGTGTCATCAATTTCAATTTTTAATGCTTCCATTAAACTTTTCTTTTTCTCCGACTGAACCCATTCTTTTGGAGGCTGATTGATAAAGGACTGTGATTCATGTCTTTTCTTGCCCCTTTTCTTCTTCTTGTTGCCTTTAATTCCAATTTCATCATCTGCAGACTCTAAATTTAGTGGATCATTAATGTTAAATGGCACAGAATTAATTAGTTCTTTTCTATGTGCTGGTGTTGGTACAGGAGATGAATATGGGGTCATTTCATTTTCTTCTTCATTTATACTGTTCAAGTTTAAGGGGTCATTTATGTTGCCACCCAACAAAAATTTAGTTGGAAGTACAATTTGTTCACTTGGCGTAGATTTGCATCTTTTTCTGCGTGCTCCAGCAAAATAGTGGTCTCCCCTATTAAAACTAAATCTTCTTTTCCGATTCCACTGAGCTGACAGATTTTGCCCTCCTTCACTTGCTCTTCTGTGACTGTAATGCTGATTATCATCAAACCTGAAGGAAACTGGTGCAACTTTTGGCTTTGAACTCGACTGCTTGTCTCCACACAGAAACTCAGAATGTTCAAATTGAGTTCGTGTCGGTGTTTTCACTTCTACACTCATTTTGAACAACACTGACACTGTTTACATCAAGCACGTGTTCGTTTGTAAACGTTGGAACAATGACGCCACCTGGTGGCTAATTTATTCGACCGAAAAATACGGTCACAATAACATCAACAAATATTAGCCTATTCAACTTTTCACAAAATACCACCTGAAGACAAAAATATTATCTATACATGTAAAGTTGTAGATATCGTAAAATTAATCAGTAGTTATATGTCATCTTCGGCTCTGCAATATGCAATGTTTTCTTCAAAGGTCCGGCCAGAATTGACTGACTACTCCGCTCACTATTTGTGTAGTGCGCATGTGTGGTTTTCTGAATTGTGGGAATCTTTCGGAACATTTTTACTCCGAATGGTCTACAAACTGTCGTCTGCACATGGACAAAGATGGTCAAAACGAACTGTTGAGCAGTGGTTTCTCTAATTAACTAAAACGATTGATTACACGGTCGCCAGCAGAGTGAGGGCAGGTGAATCTTATTATGACATTGCTTTTGTTTTGGTTAAAATATCCAGTTTTGTTGTGGTGAACTAAAACTAAAAGACAATAAAAAGTGGAGTGTTGCAGAGCTTTTTAAAGCTTTTCTGACAAATGAAAGAAAATCAGCTGCAGTGCGATGATATCATGTTCTTTATTCAATCAGTGAAAATCTTCACTATGATCTTGCACAATAAATCAACTAGATGTGGCACAAGCACTTGAAGAAGATTATTACATTTATAATGGAATTGAATGATGAATAGAAATAGAAATAATACTCAAATAGAAATATTTTATATTGAACCAATTAAGGACCCATGTAGGTTTATAATTTCATACAATGATTAGAATACATAACAAATTAAATTGATTTTCTGAATTAAAGAACAAGTATTTTCTTTCTGTTTCAAAATAGTGACGTGAAAAACAACACATTAGACTATATTCTATGACTATGGGACAACAGGATTAAGATTAAGAACTTAAGAAGAGTTTGAAGATACCAAAACCAAAGGGGGGTAACCAGAATCGATCCGTAAATGAATAAAGTTTATTTTATTTCTAAATTGGAGCCCATTCATGAGGCATGACAGTTTTTTTCAAATAGCATTCATTATTCCTTTCATTAATACATTATTAGTATTATTACACACAACTAAAAAAAAAAGTATAAAAAAATAAATAAACAGACAAGAAGCAACACCTACAATACTAAGACACAATACTGACACATGATAAGACGTGACATATTAGTCATGAATAATAAATCAGTGGGAATTATACTCTGGATAATCTCATCGAGATTAGGATTCCGAAGAAAATTTCTGTCTGTATCTAGATAATCTCGTAACAAGATTATACTCTGGAGGCATGTGCCGCCGTGGTCGTGCAATCGGTGCCTATCACCATATTTGTGGCACATAAGTTATGAGTTCGAACCTCATTCATTCTGGTGAGGTTTCCTTGATAGTAATATTATGTGATAAAGTTTATCAGTGACAGGTCAGTGGTTTTCTCTGGGTACTCCAGTTTCCTCCACCACGATATAACTGAAATATTGTTGAAAATGGTATTAAACACCATTAACCACAACCATTACTCTGGAAGCTGGATGTATCATTTTTCGATGGTCTTAAAACAGATATGAATACCTCAAATACAAAAATATACTGTAACATTAAATGATGCTCACCATGATATATTACATGTACATGAAAAACTAATCCTTTGCTTGATTTTCCAAATTAAAGAACAAGTATTTTCTTTCCGTTTCAAAATAGTGACGTGAAAAACAACACATTAGAAAAATTTTATGGGACAACAAGATTAAGAAGAGTTTGAAGATACCAAAGGGGTAACCAGAATTGATCCATAAATGAAGAAGAAAAATGTAACCTATGCCTGAGGGACATTGATCTTTGTTCTAATATTAAAAGTACATTTTTTATCAACTGAAAATTAAAAAAATATATAAAACAATGGCAGTGCTGAATCACTGTTCACAGTGGGTAGATGTATTGTTACAGAAATAACTTCAAATTATCCGTCCCTACCAATCACCTTTCCTTGTTTCGAGTCCCGTGGCGTTTAAATTTTTAAATACTCTCGTCCTGAATATAGCTGAAAAATTGCTCGCTGGACGTTAAACACCAATCAATCAATCAAATATTATGTAAAATGTTTGATGTTTTTTTTTCCATTTTTAATTCAAATTTTTTATGTGAAAAAGTGGATGATATTTATATTACCCATCTTTTTTTTGCAGTAGTTAATGATGGAGTGCGATCAGCCAAAGAAGCCAACATTTAAGAAGGCATTTGCAGGTAATTTAGAAATATGACTGTATATACCATGATAGATAACTCCACTTAGAATTTATTACAGTGTATTCACAATAAACTTGAATCTTGTGCAAGCTGAATATTAGTCCCAAATAAAAATTGTTCAAATAAATTGATCTTAAGTAATCCATTTTCCAGTACTTTTACATTTTCTAGGCTAATATGTCGAAAAATTAATAATAAACAGGATAGGTCATTTTACATAAGAACATGAGTATGAATTAACTTTTTTGTAAAGTCTTTTTTATACCAAGCAATAGTCTATAGCAATAGCTTTAATTTGATTAGATTGCATCAAACAATTACCGGTATTGGTTTGTAACTGAAACATAAGCACACACCTTTGGTGTATCAGTGTCATCATATAATATCTTAGACTTTCACATTTTTTAGTAGACAAAAGGAAAGAAGAAAGGCTTTAATTTCTTGTTGAGCAATGTCTCACTCTGTTAATGCACCTTCCACTATTGAATCTGATAAGAGGCCTCAGTTGCTGTGATTTTGGATTATAATCTGCCTATCACCACTATGATTTGTGAATTAAACTTATGCTCTTATGGCAAGATGTTCGTAATAACAGAGTTATGTCATAAAACTTGTCAATGACTTACACACGGGTGGTTTGCTACGTCAAACTCACGGATACTTGAACATCGCGAACGTCGCCTCGAGGTAGGTTTATGCAGTTGTACAATTTAAAAAAATGAAAACTAACAAAACCAAGTAGTTCACCGAAGGGCCCACATATCAGACTTCATTGTTAGCATGCATTCATTGCGTGGAAACCCGTCAGTTTTGCAAACACTTCTGTACAGTTAAATGGGTTTTGTGTGAACGGTATCCTTGCCCGGAATTTTAACTGTACAGAAGTGTTTGCAAAACAATGAATGTATGCTAACAATGAAGTCTGATATGTGGGCCCTTTGGTTTTGTTAGTTTTCCTTTTTTAAATTGTACAACTGCATAAACCTACCTCGAGGCGATATTCAAGTATCCGTGCGTGTGACGTAGCAAACCACCGGTGTTACAGTAGGTCGCTTTCCTCAAACAATAAAACAGATTGCCACAATATAACTGAAATAGTGGTGAAAATGGTATTAAACATTCATCCTTAATCCTGCACTAAAAACATCATTGAAGCTATGAAGCAAAAACCTGAGCATGCCTCATTTGTTACAGACATTGTATTAAAGTTCATCATTTAAATCTTAAAGGTAAACATAATTTCTTATAAATGTCAATAAATAATTAGAATACTATTACCGGTACATGTACAATGTATCGCATTTTAATGTGTTGTTTTAACACATACACAACTTTTGTAGTGATAAGTTTGTTTTTTTTAGTTCCAAAGGTGAAATCAGAAGGTGAAAACTCAGGACTGCAACCTAAGACACATGTTGATAATGTGAAGGACAGTAATATTGAACCATCAAACCCGAATGAAAAGGTATGAAAGCGATGCATAAATTACACACAGGTAGTTATGCATTGAACCAATAATGTTCAAAGCCTTCTGTCCTTAAGGTTTAAGTAGACACAGAGCTCCAGATAAGCTGCGTTTTTGCGTGATTACGCAAATAAAATTAACAAAAACCCAATTTTTCTATTTCCTTTGCATTGTTGAACCCAATTCCATCCAGATATAACCCAATTCTTCGTTTAATGAGTGCTTACTTCACTCATTCATTTTTATGTTGTTGCGTAATTAAAGCATATTGTGATGTAATTATACTTTTCTTAGGGAACTACGAGAGGTAATTAAAAACACGTCTGCTCCATTTACATACGTTTTAATAAGAGAGAGTAAAACACAGAACAAATCCGGACATCCTTTGCCACATACGTAATACAATACGGAAACGGAATTATGCATATGATAAACAATACTGAATTACACACAAACATAAATATATATGCATACATGTATATATCACATCTCCCGCCACAACAAAAAGTTGTTCCAACTTTTTCCCAGTGTGGAATTTAGTTTTGGGATTTATGGTATCCATGCTATCTCACAAAATACATGTATCAACTTATATCGTCAACTATAACTTTCACCCACATTTCTCACTTGTTGAGACAATATTGTAGAACAAAATGCTGTAAAACATTACAGATATAAACATGAATTTGAATCCTAGTTGTCATGAAATGTGGCAATATATATATACTTTAATGAAAACACTAGAGACCTCACTCTTAAAATTTAAAATTGTAGATGTTTGCTACCAGTGATGAAACATAAGACATACCCAAAAAAAAATTACGACTATTTCTCGCACTCGCTCGCCTGGTCATTCACTGATTCTCACTATATAAAAAAAAAAAAAAAAGAAGTCCTATATCTGTCCACTAAAAGCAAAACTACCAAGGTTATTTGTGATTAACATTATAATCGACCACTGACATTGATTCATTCATTATCATTGTTTTACACATCGCAACGTTCTTATATTCTCATTAATTAAATGCCTTGAACTATGTGTTTGATACATTATGCATATAAATCCACAAAACAACAATAACAAAAACTGGTGTGTATCCCAAAGAAAATATCTTCCCATCGTTATAAAACACATCACGGAATATAACATTAAACATAATTTCTCAGTTTTATCGAGTTTCATACACGCTAATATCAAATTTTGGACTTTTTCAAAAAAATAAATGAAAACTGATAGCATTCATATCTTGAATAGCTAAAGTGCATTAAACGCTAAAAAAAATATCCGTGATCATAACACTCATTTTCACAATACATTATCTTAATAAAACATTTGAAAAACAATCGTCATGTGTTAAATATAAATTGTTACATTTCCAAGACAATCTAAAATTCAAAAATGTTCGTGAATAAACTTTCCATAACATCTTGAATTTGGTTGCGTCCTGATACTTGTAGCACGATATACAGAGCATTAAATGTTCGTGAGATGAATCCCACAGACGACGGACAAATCATAAAGCAGTTAATTCATAATAAAGTTCCGATTATATTTCACAATCCTGCATCTGTTGCTAGGTCGTGAAATAAATTTCACAGACGACGGACATTCATGTACAAAATATTTCCGTGTGAAGAGTGAGGTGTAGTGTATTCAATGTTCAATATTTTCAGTGTCTCTTTCATTGCCGTGAAATAAATTTCACAGACGACGGACATTTCAAAATGTTATCTGAATTCTTTCTGTGTAGATTTAGAACATATTTCAGAATCTATTTATGAAAAGTAACAAATCGTAACTTGTATTTAATATTTCAAATTCCAGCAGTTTTTACTACCCGTGAAATGAATTTCAGACGACGGACAATTCATATATACAAAACGTTTCTGAATGAAATTGTTTGCAGCAATAAACATTTATTAGTTCCACTTTCTCTAAATATTTGTCTGTACTGTCCGATAGTACTACAGGAATCTTACGGAGCAGGGGGACCTCACGCAACTTTGGATCCAAATTATGAATTTGCTTTTGCACTTTTGATAAACTCATAGGAAATATTATACTAAAGTTCATAAAAAAATGTCTCTAAACAGAAAATATAATGTGGTGTAAAGTCCTTGGATAGTTTTTTTTTTTTTTTTTCATAATGGCGACCGGAAAATACCATGTGCTGTCACTGCTCAGTAATAATTTGGATATTTAAATGGTTGAAAAAAAGTCTAAATCGACAAAATATACAGGGAAATGTTACTCATGACAATGATACCATCCTTTAAAACAGTTTAGGTTCTCCACCATGGGATGTAATTATACTTTTCTTAGGGAACTACGAGAGGTAATTAAAAACACGTCTGCTCCGTTTACATACGTTTTAATAAGAGAGAGTAAAACACAGAACAAATCTGGACATCCTTTGCCACATACGTAATACAATACGGAAACAGAATTATGCATATGATAAACAATACTGAATTACACACAAACATAAATATATATGCATACATGTATATATCACAATATCGTATGATTTCTGATGCGTGATTTTACTTTCTCTTTCACTCGTAAGATTACAAATCTCCCGAGGTTTGTCGAACGAATTAAATTCCGGTTCCCTGCTAGAATTTAGTATTGTTTGCCTTAAAGTTAATTTTGTATCGGTTTCAGTCTATTATTATGAATCGTCGAGGGAGGAAGAAAACCCCTATACGGGCGAATTATTCTATCACTAATTATTTAAAGACAGATTCAAAAGCCATGGTTACACGAATTTTAGATACGCTGATTGAAAATGCTGTAAATCATAGTAAAATTGTTGCAACAGAAATCATTGACGATATTTTGCAAGGGGCAGTAAAGACTGACAATAATTCAACGAAACGGAAACATTCAATCACAGACAAAACTTTTGTCACTTGGAAAGACAAATTTCCATGGCTATGTAAAGTAGAGAAAAACGGTATTCCATATTTGCAATGCACAGAATGCATATTAGCTGCTTCCAAGGGTATTAAAATCAGTAGTGTGTGGACACATGAGGGTACCCCCAACTTCAGTTTTCTGCAGTAACTCGACATAACGAAAGTAATGAACACTTAGAAATATACCTGCAACAAAAAAGCAATGCATGTCATGTACAGAGAGTAAAAGACCCAATTCAATTTATTCATGGTGAGTAAAAAACCCAATTGAATCTTATTCTGGTAAGTGAAAAATTTGAAGTAAAACAGTTACAAAGTAAATCACCCAATGGAAATGCTAAACAGGTGAGTTAAAAACCCAATTTAAGAAACCTTATCTGGAGCTCTGTAGACAGCTTACTTTTGAAATGAAAAATTCTAGTTAGGTGTGTTGCAACAAAGTTTGGTTCTATTTATAGGTTGGTGAATTCTGGGTGGGCAGGTATGTGGGCGGTAGTACGAAATGGATAATATCATAGTTGAGTTAGAAAACCTTCAATTTTCCGTCAAGAGTTTTAAGAGTTATTTATGCCCCAAAAAATGTAAATGAAATGTTAAAATATTCTTTTCACACTAGCATTGCTAGTAGCAAAATAGTTCCTCAACAGATTCAAACCAAATTTATACACAAGCTTTATATGGACAATATCTTATATATATATATATATATAGTCAAGTACGAAAACTGTAATTTT
The DNA here is from genome assembly GCA_002080005.1 of Gigantidas platifrons. Classification (NCBI taxonomy): domain Eukaryota; kingdom Metazoa; phylum Mollusca; class Bivalvia; order Mytilida; family Modiolidae; genus Gigantidas; species Gigantidas platifrons. The sequence continues at coordinate 290,627 of MJUT01045641.1, read as the reverse complement.
TCTTTAAGAATTTCAAGAGTAATGCCCTTGAAAATGTTTAATGTTCAAATGTTATTGTTATCACACTGTGAGTGTCAAATAGTTCCTTTGACAATATCTGAGTCAAGTTTGAAAACAGGAATTTTTCATAAAACCTACATTTTGAACATTGATACTTTTTTCTCCAAGAAAATATTTCAGGAGAGTATACAGTTTTGTTTTTTCCACTTGAAACAAATGGTTTCCTAATGAAAAGTTTTATTTAACATCTGAATAAGTTAAGACAGGAATGGTTGACAATAGAACTAACAACAATATGAACTGTAACTCTGTCAAACCTCAAACACCTAATCAAAAAAATAAAATGACAACAGCTTTTGTCATCTTCTATATCATATTTATCTACATACATTTGTTTCTAAATTGATATTGGTTTACAAAAACTCAGTAAATTAATTTGTGTCTCCTTTGATTTGTCACAGAACAATAATAATGTACAATATTGTTCCTTAAGGTATCTTGTAAAAATCCAGATTCGCAAAACCAAACAGATAAGGAAAATACTCCTGTATCAGTAGCTCCCAAGAAGACAAAGACAAAGAAAAGTCTTTTCCAAGCACCATGTACTTCTGAAATCCTTGTAAGTAGATAGTTGTCTGTTTTAGTACATGTAACTTTTATTTACGTTATACAGTATATCTGGATGATAATTCACAATATGAGGGGGCTGGCGTGGCCTTGATCGTATGGTAGTTGGATGTATAACTACTTATGCCTATCACCACTAACATTGTGAGTTCGAATCCTGCTCAGGCAAGGTGCACTCGATACAACATTATGTGATAAAGTTTGTCAGTAACTTGCGACATGTCGTTGGTTTTCTCCGGGTACTCCGGTTTCCTCCACCAATAAAACTGACCGCCATAATATAACTGAAATATTGTTGAAAGTTGCATTAAACACCATAAACCATCAACCACAATATAATTGCAACCTTTTATTGTGAACTCTTTCGTCTTTGATAAGTTGAAGTAAAATTACAGTCACTTTGTAGCAATATAATGAAAACGAAAAAATATCACAACATCGTAACAGTTCTAAAATCTTAACTGGTGAAATTATAGAAACTAAGGCTAAGTCCATACCCCTAACACACATATACATGACCAATCACTCTCCTGGCTTAAATTGATACAGTCACTTTAATAGGAAGGTGATGGATTAAACTAGTATTCTCCTCTTACTGAAATGATGTCGATCCATGGACAAGAAAAAAATTAGTGTTTTCCTCAGATGAGTAAAATACCAACTGTTGTATGCTGAGTCCTAATCTTGAACTTTATGCATAATATAAGATCTGTTTAGTATAGATAAACACCTTGTTTCAACTGTTTATAATTTCCATGTTAATTATTATGTAAATACTACTGGATTTTTAAATACGATTTTTAATTGTTAAGTTTGATAAGTCATCAATTTTACAATCAACATGATGGATGTTCAAAAAGATATTCAATATCTTTCCAATATGGCTACCATAGATCATAGAATTCTCTAATTTATTGAAATATGGAACAAAATCTTGTCTGAATTTGAATTAAACTTTGCATCAATGTGGATTCATACTATATTGAGCAAATATCAGTATTGTTTGTGCTTACAGACTTCAAAGAGCCTTTAATTTGTGGTATACATCTTACAATTTATTATGCACAGAATGAAAGAACTGAAATGAAAGTAGGCAATATTGTTAGATTTTAAAATATATTGGATATGGATTTTACCAGCTGCTCCAAGGAGTTTATCGCTCAGGCGAGGTGTACTTGATACAACATTATGCAATAAAGTTTGTTAATGACTTTGTGGCAAATCAGAGGTTTTCTCCGCTTTCCTCCATCAATAAAACTGACCGCCACAATATAGCTGAAATATTGTTGATAGTGGTGTTAACACCAAAACTCTAACCTCCAAGATAAAATCTTCTCATTTCTTTCAAAGGAAAGAATAAATTTGAACAGGATTTTTTTCCAAAGTTAACTTTACGGGGTGGAATCTTTTCGAAAGTTTTTAAATTCACTGATTTTTATGTCACAGGAAACAGAAAATTCTGCACATGACAATTTGAAAACCTTAAATACATACGAAATGATCTTAACTTACCTAAAGGTCGCTGAGGACAAAGACATTAATGAAATCATTCAACACTGTCATGACTGTGGAGAATAGATGTGAATGTTTTGTCAATCTGAAGAGGTGTGAAATCTTAATTATCAGATTATTACATTTAACCAAAAAAATTGCCTTTAATTTAACTATTAAAGTGTTAATTGTTAAATGAAAATGTGTTATAGTAAAAAGAAAGTTTAAACAGTAATGATCAACAAGATAGACAATCACCTCTCATATAGATTATTCAAAATTATTCCATGTGTATTAATTTTTGCAGGTCAAACAATCTAGCGAAGTTACCGAAAATAAACACCCCATTGAATTTCACCCTTTACAGGTAGAATAAAATTAGGAATCTTTTTAGCTCTATTTAACATTCCTGAAATATTTTATTGAATAATTCTGGTATAGGTGAACAGTGATGTCATTGAGGTTTAGGTTTATGGTGTTTAACGCCACTTTCAACAATATTTCTGTTATATCGTGGCAGTCAGTTTTATTGTTGGAGGTAATCTCGTTGAGATTAGGATTCCGAAGAAATTTCTGTCTGTATCTTCATCCTAATCTCGTGTCAAGCCCTATCAAGGGCATTCTGGAAATTTTAAATTTGACCCCCGGTGCATTCCGATGGATATTTTGGCATGGACAGATTGTGTCAGATCAAGTGCTGGTAAGATTTCCTAAAGAGACATATTTTCCAGTTCAAATCTGCAAAAATATTGATATTTCCTTACCTTTTACAGCGTATATCCGACAAAATAATCCAAAATCCACTTTAAGCTGACCGCCATTTTACTTAACAAAATAAAAAAATTTCAAGCCGTGTATATGGGATTTTTAAATTATAATATAATATTTGACATCGACATCTCGAACTACGAAACAGACTATACCAAAATACGTCATGATTTTTGATCACGTGGTGTAGTTCTAGAGTTCAGTAAAATGGCGGTCAGCTTAAAGTGGATTTTGGATTATTTTGTCGGATATGTGCTGTAAAAGGTAAGAAAATATCAATATTTTTGCAGATTTGAACTGGAAAATATGTCTATTTATGAAATCTTACCTGCACTTGATCTGACACAATCCGTCCATGCCAAAATATCCATCGGAATGCAACGCGGGGTCAAATTTAAAATATCCAGAATACCCTTGATAGGGCTTGACACGAAATTAGGATGAAGATACAGACAAAAATTTCTTCGGAATCCTACCGAAGTGCCCAGAGAAAACCATCAACCTGTATCGAGTACACCTTGCCATGAACGGATACAGGGTTCGAACTCACGACTTTAGGGTGATAAGGCACTGATTATAAATCCAACTTAACTACCATACGACCATGACGGCCCTGTGTTCAGATGTCATTGAGTATTGAAGTAGCAGGAGAATTAGAATTTATGGCCGGAGGTCTGACAGTTGCTTAAGGCTTTTTCCCATGCTTAAGCAAGAAATAGCTTTAGCATGCTTCAAAAAATCATTTCTAGCTCCAAATTACACAATGTAAAAATTAGATCACTACCACTTGATCATATTTTTTGACAGATAAAATTATTTTCGCAACTAACTACATGTACCAGTAAAAGAAAAAAATCAGAACGATACCATAATTGTGGGTAAACAATATGCAATGATTGAAGGTACATTTGTTGTTTGGGTCTTTTTAATTACAAAATTGTATCATACTGCAGAAATATTAAATTGAAAATGATAACAATTTAATGCCCATAAAATAAACCATTCTTAGTCTCAGTACCAGACATATATGTTCAGATTTTTGTCAAGTTTATTATTATTTTGTTTATTTTTTATATTATTTAGGAAAAAGTTTACAGTGATAAAGTTGAGGAAAGAACAAAGCCAAAGAAAATAAGAAAAAAGAAGGTAGGTCACTTCTAGCTTGTTATAAGATGAATACTGTAATACAATCAGTAGGTGTCCAGGTAGAAAAAACTTGATGTTGGTCAAATTATCAGGGTGGCATTTCAGAAAACTGTAATTCATGGGCAGAAAATTCCCTTTATAGATAATGACTTGTTACATGCAGGTGCTTTTTAAGGCAAGTTAGTTTAACAGTGTACATGTACGTATTGAGACATCTCAGATTGTCTTGTATTAGAATAAAGTCACTATAACCTTTATCTTTGACCACAAGGTCAAGTAATTGATTTTTTATTGTTCAGAGCTGAATATTTTCGTCTTCATATTTTGAATAGATTTTAAATAGCAAGGTCAGATAAGTAATTTTTATCATTTATAGAGTTTCTAGGGCCAAATGAAGAGAGAAATATTTTAATTCATTTCAACAGCAATACCTGTACTTTTTTGTATTTTTTTTTTAGTAATTTGTGTTTAAGCTAAACACAGAGGGTGCTAGAGGTATCAAAGGTCACAGTAACTAGTTTTTTTCTCATGTGTTGGATAATTCATATTTTGATATCAAATGTATGTCAAATCATATTTGAATGTGAATTAAGTAATGTAAACTATTTTATACAGGAAGTTAGTGATACACCTAAAGAAACAAAACCAAAAAAGACGAAAGTGAAGGTAATGAAAATAGTTTTGTTTTGGTGCTTTTATATTATTATTTTCTTATTCTAAGGCCACACCAAATTGATGTCTTGTTCGATGCAATCGCCGCTCTGATTTTTGCAGATTTC
>MJUT01045641.1:264621-278457 GCA_002080005.1 Gigantidas platifrons | reverse complement strand
AGAATTTATTTATAATCTACTTATAATTAATAGAAAATTAGCATGGACTTCTTGGTTCAAATTCGAGATAATTTTTCACTATGGAGTACCATTTTTACATTACATGTGAACTGTTGAGTCACTAAATTAGCACAAAAAAGTCCAGCTAACCATGATGGTATAGTATAAAGCAGTCATCATCATCAACTTATCAAACTGTATCTTGTTCTCACCATGACAAGATTAGCCTTTAATATTGCTTACCTGGCATTATACTATGACAACATGGTTTCTTGAATGCATGAAGTAAGGGAGATAATTTTATTCCAAATTTAATTAAGTGAGTGAGTGAGGTGAGAGATTGTTGCTTAACGCCAACTCGTCAATTTTTATACGCCCGTCTCGAGACGAGTCGTATTATGTGATATGGTTACGACAGGCGGGCATCTACACAGGTTTCCGCACAATAACTTTAGTTCTGTATATTGGATCTTTACCAAACTTGGCCACATGATTCCCCTGTGGAAGGGGAAGAATCTTATATATTTTGGGGTCATTAGGTCAAAGGTCACCATTACTATAAATAGAATTTTTGAAAACAGGGTCGTTTCCGCATGATAACTTCAGTTCTGTATATTGGGACTTTACCAAATTTGGCCACATGATTCCCCTGTGAAAGGGGAAGAACACTATTTATTTTGGGGTCGTTAGGTCAAAGGTCAAGGTGACCGTTGCTATAAATAGAATTTTTGACAACAGGATCGTTTGTGCACGATAATTTTAGTTCTGTAAATTGGATCTTTACCAATTTTTACTTGGCCACATGATTCCCCTGTAGAAGGGGAAGAACCCTATTTTTTTTGGGTCATTAGGCCAAAGGTCAAGGTCACCATTACTATAAATAGAATTTCTGACAATAGGATCGTTTCCACACAATAACTTTAGTTCTGTATATTGGATCTTGACCAAACTTGGCCACATGATTCCCCTGTGGAAGGGGAAAAACCCTATTTATATAGACGGGTGTATTTTGTGATGCACACATTTCTTGTTCAGCTATATCATGGCGAGAACAAAGTAATTTTCAATGAGATGATGACGATGAGGGCCGCTTTGTACTAGACCAACAACACGCTTGTTATAGTGCTAGCTCACTAAAACAACATACCGCAGGTATACATGTCGCCCCACTCGGACACATTATCCTGATTCCGAGCCAAACAGTCTTTGCTCTTTCTCCTTAATGAGGTGTGCTTAGCGGAGAAACAGCAAATACTAATTTTATAGTCTTTGGTTTGACCTTACGGGCTCGAACCCACCATCTACCGCACTCGAGGCGAGCACGCTTACAATTACACCACCGATGCGGCTCAAATTTAATTCAAATAATATAACTTACTTTATATGGCCTTTATCCATACGAGTTCAATGTTTGAAGGAACTTAATTTGGAGAAACATGAACATGATAAATTAATTAGTTGTATCATTCCAGATGAAGATACATGGTTCCTAGGTGGATTTTTTTCCCTCTTTTTTTTTAGTGTATGAGTCTTTGAAAAAGCCAGAGAAACCTAAACCAGAAGCAAAATTTGGAGCTGTGATAGGCACAAAAAAAATGTTGAAAGAAAAAAAGCTTAAATCTAAGAAAACAGAAGAAAATCAAGTCCAGGTGGTTCCAAAGCTGGATGATTACAATAAAGATATTGATAAATGTGAAACAGAGAGGGAACCTGTAAATGAAGACGAAGAATCTGACATTGAAATGGATGAAACAGAGAGGAAATCTGAAGACGGAGATTGTGATGTTCAAATGGATGAAAAAGAGAGGAAAACTGTGGATGAAGATCGACAATCTGATTGTGAAATGGATGATGATATGAAAGATACAGAATCAGAAAATGTTGAGATGAATGAAGAAATAAAGGAAGAAGATACAGAAATGGCATGTGAAGCTATTTCTCACCTCATTCCTGATGAGATGATAAATAACCTGCATAGTTTAAGGTAGACCATAGAATTATACTATACAAGGATGCAGAAATCCACCCTTTAATGCAAACGGTTTTTAGACTGTGGGTCCCTAAAATTTGTTTCTAGTTGCCCACATGGTTTACATATATTTTGTGGTATTTCTCCTGGTTTTTTTAATAACATCTAGTTTGTATCTAATTTTCGTTTTTTAGTCCTATTACTAAATGTTTGATGTTAATTATTTCCAGTGATTTTATCCACGAAGTTTTAGGCCAGATTCCACAATATCAAATATTGGCTAAATAAAATCAAATGGATGGCCCAACTATCATGCCTGTATGTATGACCTTTAATAACACTATTCCTTACCGTCAAATTTTATGAGTACATCTTGACTCTTGATCACGACAGTTTCACATATAAATACTCCTTGTGGAAAGTAATTTCAGTCTTTGTGCTAACCCACTTGCCCGAAGTCCGGGACAAGTAAAACTGGATTTTGAATTTGAATTTTGGTGTTTAACGCCACTTTCAGCAATATTTCAGCTATATCATGGCGACCAGTGGTGGAGGAAGCCGGAGAGAACCACCGACCCTGGGTAAGCAACTGGTAAACTTTATCACTTGCGGCTGCGAGTCAAGTGCACCCTTTTTAGCTCACCTGGCCAAAGGCCATGTGAGCTTTTGCCATCAGGTTTCGTCCGTCGTAAACTTTTCACATAAAAATCTTCTCCTCAGAAACCACTGGGCCAATTGCAACCAAGCTTTGGTGGAATGGTCCTTGGATGGCCCCCTTCCAAAATTGTGTCCGGTGATCCCGACTTCCAACCAAGATGGCCGCCAAGCTAAAAATAGAAAAAAGGGATAAAATTAAAAAAAAATCTTCTCTGAAACTAGAGCCAATCTCAACCAAACTTTCCTGAAATGATCCTTGGGTGGTCCCCTTCCAAAATTATGTCCGGCATTTCAGACCTCCGACCAAGATGGCCACCACAGCCGAACTTAATTTAACATAAGACCCTATGGGAAATTCCCATAAAAATCTTCTTGTCTGAAACCATTTGCTCAATAAGAACTAAATTTTGATGAAATGATCATTGGATGGTTCTCTTCCAAAAATGTATCTGGCGGTTCGGCCCTTCGACCAAGATGGCCCCCACAGCCGAATTTAGCTTAACATAGGACCCTATGGGAAATTCACATAAAAATCTTCTTGTCTTGAACCAGTTGCTCAATTGAATCCAAACTTTGATAAAATAGTCATTGGATGGTCCTCTTCCAAATTGTGTCTGGTGGTCTCGCCCTCTGACCAAGATGGCTGCACAGCTGAACTTAGTTTAACATAGGACCCTATGGGAAATTCACATAAAAACCATCTTGTCTGGAACCAGTAGCTCAATTAGAACCAAACTTTGATGGAATAGCCATCGGATGGTCCTTTTCCGAAATTGTGTCCGGCAGTCGCGCAGTCCCACCAAGATGGCCACTACAGTGCAGTTGCGTTGTTATTGAAAGCAGCTTTGATCCAGGTGAGCGATTACAGGCCTTGGGAGCCTCTGGTTTGTAATTTACAAAGTTGGGTGCGAACCCACGCCATATTGGTGATAGGCTTGTATGAGTTGTTAAATCCAACGACCAACTGGATTTGGACAAGTGAAAATTATGAAAGAATTTATTTAAATAAATAGAAAAATTTTCTAAATTTGGCTTTCGGGCAAGTAGGTGAAAAAAATTAAGGCAAAGACTGAAGTATTAATTTTGTCTCATTTTTTTTATCTCACCTGACCCAAAGGGTCAGGTGAGCTATTGCCATCACTTGGCGTCCGTCGTCCGTCCGTTAACTTTTTCATATTTTAATCTACTCCTCTGGAACAACTGGGCCAAATGGAACCAATCTTGGCAGAAAACATCTATATAAGGTCCTCTATAAAGTTTCTTCATTTCGTCCCATTCCGCCAACAAATATGGCCGCCAAGGGCAATTCTTGTTTCTGATTGGCTAATGTTAAAAAAATCTTCTCCTCTGAAACTGCTTGGCCAAATGGAGCCAAACTTGGCAGGAAGCATCTATGTAAGATCCTCTACAAAACTTCTTCATTTGGTTCCATTCGGCCAACAAAGATGGCCACTGTTACTAAAAATAGAACATTTGGTAAAATTGCAGGTTTTTGGGTAATAACTCAAAATCGTTAATAATATCTAAAATCTGACATGGGGTAAAAATGATCAGCACAGCAAGATCTACCTGCCCTGCAATTTTGAAGTAAATCTGATTACCCATCTTGGAGTTATTGCCCTTTTTCATCAAATTTTCAAAATTTTAATACTTTTCGTCCTTTATTTCAAAAACTATAAGAGATAGATGTTAAGTTTAACTGCACACATGTTCAGCATGTCAAGATCTACCTACCCTGCAATTTTGAAGTAAATCCCATTACCCATTTTGGAGTTATTGCCCTTTTTTCATCAAATTTTCAAAATTTTAATACTTTTCGTCCTTTATTTCAAAAACTATAAGATAGATGTTAAGTCTAAACTGAAAACATGTTCAGCTTGTCATGCCCTGCAATTTTGAAGTAAATCTTATTACCCGTCTAGGATTTATTGCCCTTTTTTCATCATTTTTTAGCTCACCTGGCCCAAAGACATTATCTTTTATTCATAAATATAGAAAACAGTTAAGGTAATGATTATCTCCCTTTGAAATTTGCTTCAGTATCATTCTATTGTCAGGTTAGCGATACAGGCTCAGTGAGCTGAGCCTCTAGTTCTAACCGATTTCTGAATCAGATTAAAGACAGGTATTTACATTTAACATTTCCATGCAAACTTTACTTTGTTTCAGTAAGTACCACTTTGAGGAGTCTGACCTTTAATAAACACAATTAATAGTACCAACATCAATGTCATGTGGTATTTTATTCAGCGGTATCAACCCACTCCACAAAATACTTTCTAAAATGCTGAAATATGGAAACAATTTCTTCAGATTTATATTTTATTGTTCTAATGGGAAATCTATGATGGCCTTCCATGTATGAAGCAATTTAACATATGTTAAGAAACATTCTTTTCAGAAACTACAAAATTGATTGGAAATCAAATAAGCAATAAAAAAAATTTAAATGCATACCACAGGCCTAAATATTTATTCCTTCTCCTTACAATATTTTTTGTGACATTTTCCCCCCTTTATATCTGTAGTTTTATTATCTTAATTCATTTGTTGACCTAATGTTTTGTTCCTTTTCTTTTTTTACAGTAGTACCATTGAACCAAATTTCCAGTGCGTTAATGAAGCTACCCCAGAAGGCAGTGAAATAGAGTACAAAATACCCAGCTGTCAAAAAACTCCACCTCCAAAGAAAAACAAGAAATCTGAAAAGCTGTCTTCAAACAAAAAAATGAAACTAGCCCCTAAGCAGCTCAACTTTCCTATTGGAACTGCAGGTAAGGAAACTGTTCTTTTGATGATTTTCTACAAAGAAGAATTACTGTGGTAACTTAGTTCTTATTATATATCAGAGTGAAACTTGACAAAAATATTACCTGTCTAGTTTTTCACATTTTATTTTATTTTTTTTCAATTTTGAACAATTTAAAATCAAACTTATCCAATAAGAGATGTCAATGTTCAAAACAATAGGTATAAGAATATGTATCATTATTAACATGTATCAAGCTTAAGATTAACAAGATCTTTAGAAATTACTCCTGTTAACTCCTACCAACGTAAACCAGGCTTGAAGACAGCATTCTTCTGACTTAACTAAACCAAGTCAATTGAGCTATTATGGTGAAAACTTGTCTCTACAGATTACTCTTGGCAGTTTTTTTCAAGACAGACATCCTCTCAAAAGAGTTTTAATCTATATAGATAATGAAGCATTGTGACATTATAAAGTGGTGTCCTAAAAAGAGTGATATCCCATATAAAGAGATGTCTCTCAAAGAGTTGTGGTATCTCATTAAGAAGAGAGGTCTCTCAAGACATGTTTCACTGTACACACTGTAATTAAAGTGACTTGCGATAGGTGGATGATTTTCTCTGGGACTCTGGTTTCCTCCACCAATAAAACTAACCGCCACGATGTAGCTGAAATATTGTTGAATGTGGTGCTAAACACCATAACCCTAACTCTAACCCTGTAATTAAATTTTTTTTGAAGTGTTGCTATTAATATCATTTATGATTTATTTTGTTGCTCATTATTATTTTTATAGTTTTAATGGTAGTACAATAGCTTCTGTAAAATATCTATACACTGATGCTATTTTTGTTTGTTTTTGCATTTTAACAGATGTAAATAATGAGAAAATTACAAAGAAAAATGAAAAATCAAGTAAAAAGAGTTTAAAGCTGGACAATAGTATAGGACAAGTAAAATCTAGTAAAGACAAAGGTATGAACATCTTGCTTCTCTCACAGCATCTGGGGTGTGTTATTTTGTATATATTTAAATTTGTGATTATGTTAGGTTTTACTATTCTTGGTGTGTTAATCGGTTGGTCAAGTTTTCGTAATATTTTTAATCGCCACTGTGGATAAATTTCTACACGAGAATTCTCGTCAATTTCCTTTTGAGCGGCCATCAACGATGGAAATGAAAAGCTGAAATATATGTTTGTCATTTTGGTCATAGGAGAAACTGATTCAGCAGTAGATAATCAACTCTTGATAAGTAAATTTTCAAATTTTACTCTCTTGGAATAGAGAAATATCATCATCCACTGGTAGCAACATGAGATCTATCTTTTTGTGATACATGTACTAGATATATTATAACAATAAAGATATAAATTATAGTTATGAATTAGTTTTGATATTGGCACAATAGCTTCTGTGTAGTATCTTTTCAATGCTGATGTGCTTGGTTTTTTTTTGCATTTAACAGATCATGTAACTAATGAAAAAATGTCAAAGAAAGATGAAAAATCCAGTAAAAAGCATTTGAAGATGGACAATAATATAGGACAATTGAAAGAGAAAGGTATATAATTCTTCCTTCATGACCATCAAGCTCATTAAAATTGTAGGTCAATGATTGTTATGATTTTTTTATGGTCTAAAATTGCAAATGTGACATTGAGAAGGATTTTCGTTTTCTTTTTAAAATATTTTTTATGCTATTTGTGAAAAGTAAAATAATGTCACTTCAATGAATGATATTTATCAATTATGGACTTTTTACGAGGTCAGTATGTTATATATGGACCTGTTAGGATTATATTGACCGAAGACGAAGTCTGAGGTCAATATAATCCTAACAAGTCCATATATAACATATTGACAGAGTAAAAAGTCCTTAATTTTTATATTACATATGTAATGTATTACTCGTGTCATTGAAAATAAAATATCAACACATCATTATTTCATTGTTTAAGAATACAATAAAACTAGAAAATTGTTTACTACAGGTGGAGTGTAAACGCGGTGCGGAATGGACAATATCCGGATCTAAATTTAGTAACATAGTGCAGTCTGTCAAGCGACTCCTGATTTTGAGCTGTTCCTGATTTTTTCATGAATTCAGAGCTGTTTACTTGTACGGATTGTCCGTATTTTCCACGGATTTTCGAGTAAAAATACGCACTACGGATTCACGTTGAAAATCTACGGATTATCCATGAACCCGGAAAAAAATTGAGTTGCTTCCGAAATTGGCCGATCGGTGTTAAAAAGAAGCTTTTCAGTTGAAAGTGATCGTGACTTAAAGCGCACAATTAATGTCGATCAATGTCAGACTAGACAAACATGGCGGACCAAGTTGATGATAATGGCAATCTGATAGAAACGTTAACATCGAAGTGCAAACACGATAAGACCGATACAGAAGTACCAAAGAAGAAGAAATACCTTCAAAGCTACAAGGAATCATACAGTGTCCTATGGCCATGCCTCCGACAGTCCAAGAGTGGAGAGCACATGGTGTTTTGCAGCGTATGTAATACGAACTTCAGCTGTGGTCACGCAGGAAAAAATGATTGCTTCAGGCACGTTCAGAGCAAACAACACAAAGACCTTTCGAAGCTTAAAGAGTCTAATGCTTCTATGACAAGCTTCATGAATGTTCCAAGTAACTCGGAACTTGATCGTCAGCGTGCTATAACCAGAGCAGAGACATTGATGTGTGAATTGATAGCAGAATTCAATTTGCCTTTAACCGCTGCTGATACTTTCAACAAAGCTTTCAAACTGATGTTCCCAGACTCGAAAATTGCAGAAGGTATTTTATTTTATCACAATTTTATGTTTTCTATGTATAGGCAAGAGATGTGTATGATTCATGTCATATAAATGAATCTGTCCCACATATCTTTTTCTTTCTCTTAATCCCTACTTTATTGATCTGGGCATAAAGGTAGGGGGTTGGAAAGTGCTGCCAAAAAAATTTTCAGGGTTGGACTTAGTTTTTTTCACATGATTTTTAAGGGAGTAAAGTTAATTTGTGATTAATGAACGTGCAGAAGTACATTTTTATTGTACAAAATATTCAAAGCAGACATATACTGGTTTACCTCCATTCGTCTGTTATGTCGTTCAAAAGCTGACTAGGGCTAGTGTTGTATTGCTATTTAAATATGCCGACTATAAATAAAACTTATCTTATTATATCTTATCCGTCTGTTTCAATTTTTTTAACAGTTTTTTTCGGCATCTGAACTATCAGACATTTCATTTGATATATGGTACAATGCTTTGCTTGTACATGCTTAACCGTGCATACCAATTTCAGATTTGTCGTACATCTACTTGCTCTTTTTTATGATTTTTGACCACGATATGGGGCTCATTACAAAATGTTTGCGACTTATTTCTCAATCACATTATAATCAATGATATTTAGTACCATGCTTCATATGAACATGCTACTTCGTGTACATACACAAATTTCAATTTGCTGGACATATGTTTCCGTTGAGAATTATTAGCTTACACCTTTCAATTTTTACACCAGACGCCCCCAAAACAAAACAGTATGAATATGCATTTTTTGTCAGAATTTATTTATTCAATACTAAACAATGTTCAATTTTTCTCATTACAGGTATGAAATGCGGCAGGAACAAAGCTACAGCTATTCTGGTTGAATTGGCCAATATGAAGCAAAAAGAACTGAGTGATCGTATGAACAATAATGCATTTAGTATATCAACAGATGGTAGCAATGATGCCTCAAGTAAACAATACCCGATTGTTGTTAGAACTAGGGATTCAAGCACATGACTGGTTGACTCTGAACTTTTGTCAATACCAGTATGTAATGATGCTGCTACTGGAGAGAATATTTTTAATCTTGTGAACAATGATTTAAAATCACGTGATGTTGATTGGATGAATTGGGTGTGACAATGCCAATGTAATGACTGGTCGCCATAAAGGGGTGTTCGCCTATGTGAAAGAGGAACAGCCAAATGTTTTTCTCTCTGGGTGTGTCCTCCATCTTATTCATATTGCTGCCAAGAAAGCTGCAGATCAATGCCTGCCCCCTATTGATATATATTACTATTTCAACAAATCGGATAGTAGAAAGTTGGCATTCAAAGGTACTCAAGACTTGTACGATGTAGGGCAGAGAAAAATGTTTAAGCATGTATGTACACGATGGCTAAGCATTGGCAGATGTATGGAAAGATTATTAGTTAACTGGGATCCATTGAAAGACTATTTCTATGAACAAGACAAAATACTCAAGGAGAAAGCAGAAAAAGCAAAGAAATCTACCCCAAAGGGCTCAGCTAATTCTAAAGCAAATCCCTCTACCTCAAAAGACTCAGTTAGTTCTAAAAAGAATCCCAAGACCCCTAAATCTAATGAATCTCAAGAGACGAAAGAATACTCAGCATCATACAGTGATTAGGATTAAAATTCTAATAATGGGACATTTTCTATTGACATTCAGAATTTCAATGGGTCATTCTTTAACATTCTTTGTAAATATTTCTGATTTCAATGGGACATTTTCAGATGGAATGTGATAAATGGCACATGGCCCCCTCTAATCCCAATCACTGATCATATGCAGAGAAGAAAGTTGAAGCAGTGTTCACTTTTGTGAAATCGCCTACTAACAAGTTGTATGTTATATTTCTTAATTACACTATTCATGTATATGATGAGGTATTAAGGAATTTGCAGGCTGAGGAGCCTATGGTTCACGTTCTTCGTAAATCTTTGCACAGTATTATGCACAACATTCTAGTAAGATTTGTCAAGCCTTCAGCTATTGTAGGAAAATCTGTTGACCAAGTAGAATATAAATTGTCTTATAATCAAAAGGTCATACATGTGAACCTTCCGGCGGGAGCATTATTCTCCCGATTTTGAGGGTCCCTTCCGTCTCTCCCGTCAACTTTCAAAATCTTCCGCCCGTGAAAAAAATCAAGTACAAAAAAATCTTGCCCTACAATGTACATTTTGCGATCAATATTTCTGGAAATTCCCCATTTGGAACCCCCGCGCTGACGAAAAACACCGAGAAATACGAATGATATCCGGTTATCGATCTGTTTGACACCTTTACAGGTAAACCGTGACATGATGGTGATTAATTAAGGTGTTGATGATTATACAACAATTATCCACTGATTGACAGTTAATTGGGTATAAGGAAATGTGTTTGTGACACACGCTTAGATGATTAAAAGTGGGATAGCGGCAATTAAAAACAGTTATAAAGTGACAAAATAAACGTTGTGCTACACGAGTCGATCAACCTTTGATGCCGAGAAAACTTCTTATTTCGATCAAACAAGCAATGAATTCATCTCAGATTGAGTTGTTATGGCTTGTTTGGGACCAAAGCTGATCAAATTATTTGTGACTTTCACTTTCTGTGATGATATCTGTGACTTTTTAAGGGTAAATTCTGTGACTACATGTGATGAATAGTGACTTAGTGATCTATGACTTTATTGTTCAGAACATTCTGTCTTCATTGTTATTGCTTTGTTATAACCTTATGATTATGAATAAATTATAAATAGAGTTTTTATCCTTCATTCATCATATGCAACACTACTTAAGACAGAAATGTAAACAATACATATTGAAGTGGGATGCAGTTGGTTCAATACTGAAACAAACAAAAGGAAAACATCAATAAACAATAAAAACACGCATCAAATACGTCGATAAAAAATCTCCAGTTATGAGACCAAATCTCCAGTTGTAGCATAGCAACTCTATCACATGTATGAAAGGTAGACAAGGAACTGGTGATTGGAGAGGAAGCCAAAAGGTTTATTGAAGAGAAAGAAGAAAATCACTTGCGTGATAGTCGTCTGAAAGAATTTTATAGCAATGTAAGGCAATATTTTGCAGCAGCTTGTGATTACATTAAAAAGAATCTTCCTCTCAATGACCCAGTTCTTTGTCATGCTGAGGTAGCAGACACAGACAAGCAGGTAACTGCAAAGGCGTCGTTTTCATGAAAAGGTATCCTTGTCTGGTACCTGAGGGTGTGACGGTAGATGTAATTTTAGAAGAGTTTGCTTTATATCAAAGTTTTGATATCAAGGTTGAGACTGCTGAATGTAAGCGTATTGACGAGAAATGAAATGCAGTAGGCAAAATTAAAAATGAAGCAGGTATTTTTCTTTTTGCAAACCTAGCATCTGTAATGTGTGGCATTCTTTGTATTCCCCACAGTAGTGCTCATTGTGAGTGAGTTTTTTCTGTGGTAAGAAAGAATAGAACTGATCAAAGGGCTTCTTTGGGGGACAAGACTAGAATCATTATTGGTACTAAAGCTTAGACCAGGTCATCCTTGTGATGCAAGTAGACAACACTCCAACAAGACATTAGATAAGCTGAAAGGGGCTTACTATAGACAATTGAAGCAGTAATATACAGGGGCTGTTCTGATTATGAATTTCATTGTTTATTATACCCCCCTCCCATTTTGATAGATTTTTTTGTAGTTTTTACATTTAATGTTTACTGAATTTGTCACTTGTATTATTAATTTTGTTGGAATAATTATTGGGAAAATAGTTTTTGGTGTTTTTAGTTTTACCAATACTGTCACAACAGCATCGAGTTCGTCATGTGTCTTGTTTTAATGATCACCTCTAAGATTGGAGAACAAAACTGTATTCAATATAAATGTATAAATTATGAAGCAAAAGAAAAATTATTAGCAAAATGCAGTTGAATTCAGTTTCATTTACCAGCACAAAGATAAAAGTATATAATTTTGATGTTTTTAATTTAAAAAAAAATCAAGAAATGAAGATTGGTGTATCTAGTTAGAAAACAATAAATAAAAGATTATCCCAATCCCCTTCATTCTTAATTTCTCATTTATTTAAATTTAAATTTTTTTACATTAAATATATCTTTTAAAAACACCTCTTTCAAAGCTAATTATTTCAGGTATTTTTTTTTCTATATATCTATGAAAATCTGTAATTACATAGCCTATTTATCAGACTATGCCTTGAGCTCTACTGTACATGTATATCTAGTCAAAGAGACATTTTCTAGTCTGAATTGTAAATATCCATAAACTGTTAACTAATTTTCATTGACCAAAATAAATGTTTGTTTTATTCTATGTGGTGTCTTTATTTCAGTTTCAGTAATTGCCATTGCCATTGACATAATTATCCCTTCAACAAGGAGAAAACCTCATGTCATATACTACCTATAAAAGGCCTTTATGTTGTAAAATATGACACAATTCAAATGAATAAACTAAAAGCATAATATTTAACCATTAGTATATAGTAAAGTACAAAAACAACAGTAGACAGCAAACAGCAGCAACCATAGTCATTCCTTGTTCATATGACCAGGAGTTCTTCATATGAAACAATGGTTTACTAACCCTGTTATGTTTGTTATCTGACATTTAAGTGCAGTGAACTTTAAGTGAACTTTGAGACTGGGAAACTCCATCATCTATGTTATCATAAATCTTTCTACATCTTGTAATTGATATTAACTCTATCAATGTGTGTGGTTTGTTTGTACTAGTTGATGCTTAGTCAGTATTAAATACGTATTTGAAGTGAACGGTTGTTTTTATGCTAATTTAGCTCCAAACATAAAACTGGCGACGAGGATGATTCTAAGAGGACTCCGATTAATTCATCTGTGAGATCTTCTTGGTTAGCTATCGTAATGCCTGGAGACGAAGCACAGCCACGAAATGCTGTTGGAATTATTGGGCGGATAGAACCGTTTGAGGACACTGTGGAAACTTGGACGAGTTACACAGAACGGTTGGAACAATACTTCGAAGTGAATGATATTGCTGAGGATAAGAAAGTTCGGGCTTTACTGACACTTCTGGGTGGCAAAACTTATACCTTGCTGAGAAATTTGACAGCTCCAAATAAGCCTAAAGAAAAGGATTACACAACTCTAGTGAACTTACTTAGAGACCATTTGACTCCAAAGCCAATTGTAATTGCGGAACGTTTCCGATTTCACAAACGGAACCAGCTCGAGTGTGAAAGTGTTAATGCGTACATTGCAGAGCTCAGAAAATTAACAGAATTCTGTGAATTTGGATTAAATTTAAATGACACTCTACGTGATAGATTTGTTTGTGGACTACGTAATGACCAGATTCAGAAGAAATTGTTGACAATCAGAGAACTTTCGCTAGATAAAGCATTAGAAATTGCAGTTGCAATGGAGACCGCGACTAAGGATGCAATAGAATTGCGAAATGTTCAAGGTGACACTCCCGTTCATAAAGTGCGGGGTGATCGCAGAAGAAGAAATCAGGGACGATCACAGCCGCAGCAAGCGCCAAAATTGGTTTGTTATCGTTGTAATGGAACTGACCATTTGGCAGATAAATGCAGATTTAAAGAGAGTACATGTAACCAGTGCCACTGTAAAGGTCATATCCGTGCAGCATGTCGTTT
>MJUT01045641.1:248507-263235 GCA_002080005.1 Gigantidas platifrons | reverse complement strand
TTCGGACTTGGAGCAGTCTTATCCCACGTGATGCCTGACGGTTCAGAGCGACCAGTTATGTTTGCTTCTCGTTCGTTAAGCAAATCCGAGCGAAATTATGCACAAATAGACAAAGAGGCCCTCGGTATTGTCTGGAGCGTGCGCAAATTCTATAATTACTTGTTTGCACGTAAATTTACGCTGATAACCGATCATCAACCGCTTACCTCGATTTTCAGTCCGAGCCGAGCAATTCCAGCCACAACCGCTGCGAAATTGCAAAGGTATGCATTATTTTTATCCGGTTTTAACTATGACATAGAGTATAAAAGTACAAAACGTCACACAAACGCGGACGGACTGTCTAGAATGCCTGTTCAGAGTTGTAATGATTCGGACAATTTAGATGCAGAAGAAATTTTCCATATATCACATTTTGAAACTTTTCCCGTTACGAGTGATGTTATTGCGCGCGAAACCCGCCGTGATCGAGTCCTGTCACGTGTTTATGAGCAAGTTATGAACGGGTGGGAAGAAGGGAACCATGCTGAACTGCTTAAGCCATTTTATAATCGCAAAAGTGAAATCACACTTCATCAAGGTTGTTTACTTTGGGGAATTCGTGTAATCGTGCCCGCAAAGTTGCGTTCCCGTATTCAAGACTTGCTTCATGAAGGACATCCGGGTGTAGTCCGTATGAAGGCCGTAGCTCGTAGTTACGTGTGGTGGCCCGGAATCGATAACCAAATCGAGCAGACTGTCAAGTGTTGTGATGGGTGTCAGCTAACACAGAAAATGCCGCAAGTAGCACCACTGCATCCATGGGAGTGGCCATCTGCTCCCTGGGAGAGAGTCCATGTGGATTTTGCTGGTCCATTCATGGATAGTATGTTTTTAGTTCTCGTATGTGCTCATTCGAAGTGGCCAGAAGTCGTCCAGATGAAGACAACTACATCTACAAAGACTATCGAAGCATTACATATGATATTTTGTAGAACTGGTATTCCTAAGCAAATTGTCTCTGACAATGGTCCTCAATTTACGTCAGGGGAATTTGAGAACTTTACAAGGCAAAATGGAATTAAACACTACAAGTCAGCACCTTTTCATCCTGCTACTAATGGATTAGTCGAACGCTTCGTTCAAACTTTTAAAAATAGTATGCGGGCAATGAAACAGGACAATAAGGTCTTGAGCCACAAAATTGCAAACTTCTTGTTGAACTACAGGAACACACCGCATTCAGTGACAAAAGAGACTCCTGCGAAGTTATTTATGGGAAGAGACTTACGTTCATGCTTGAGTCTAGTACGCCCGTCTGTAAAAGACACTGTGATGAACTCTCAGATGGATACTGTATTTCGAAAGTCTAGACCTGAGAGATCACGTTACTTTAAGGTTGGCGACCGTGTTATCGCTCGGGACTACAAGGGAAAAGACCACAAATGGATTGGAGGACAAATTGAAAGTTCTGATGGACCTTTAATGTATAAAGTGAAAACTGACTTAGGTTCTACCTGGAGAAGACATGTTGATCAGATTAAACCGAGTAAAATTACAGAAGACATTACGCAAAACACGCCTGTAATTGAAGAACCAAGTGTTGAAATAACTGAAAATACAATGACTGATGTTCAAACAGAAAATAGGAATGACAAACCGATTGACGGACCGAGTACAATCATAGCTGTTCAAGAGAGACGATACCCCGAGAGGATTCGTAAACAGACTAAAAGACTCATTACCGAAATATAGACATTGTTAGGAAGTGATTATACAGTGTTGAGGCATAATAATCCTCGTATAATCACATTCTGGGGCAAACCTCAGAAGCATTTATTTTTGTGTAGTGTAGTTTATCATAATCTTGCATGTTTGTGTAATCAAAACAAATATCACTTCATTCATACATTTTACAATTTCATTCATTCAGTTCTAATAATTTATTGCTTTTTCGTACTGATACAAACATTTAGCAGGGAGGAATTGTTATGTTTGTTATCTGACATTTAAGTGCAGTGAACTTTAAGTGAACTTTGAGACTGGGAAACTCCATCATCTATGTTATCATAAATCTTTCTACATCTTGTAATTGATATTAACTCTATCAATGTGTGTGGTTTGTTTGTACTAGTTGATGCTTAGTCAGTATTAAATACGTATTTGAAGTGAACGGTTGTTTTTATGCTAATTTAGCTCCAAACATAAAAAACCCAGAGTTGCCTATTATGTTATATTCATCTTTTATACTGACAAAGTGCTCAAAATACTGACAACTCACTGCCGGAATACTGATATTAGTCAGGAGGGATAAACAGCTCTGTGAATTTGTTAGATAAACTCCTGATAACTCCTGATTTTGAACTTTTTCCCCACAAAATAAAAAAAAATAACATAATATGTTGAAATTATTTTAGTGTAAAGCATTTTATCAATAAAAGGATGTGAGGAAAATGGCCTAAGTAAGACCTTTTAGCCTGCCGATTACATTCTGACATTCTGATAATGACTTTCATCTGGAATCAAAAACACCATGCTTAAATTTGTATATTATGGCTTGAAAGCTCTTATTTAGAGGGGAGGATGGTGGCCATTTTTTTGGTTTTTTGTATGGTTTTATCACTTTTTATATAAAAATATTCCTGATAATCTCCTGATTTTTAACTAAAAACCCTCCTGATTTCCTAATTTTTTGAAGCCAAAAACTGCTTGACAGACTGATAGTGTCAATATACTTGAAAAAAGAAACATGGCATCAATATTTTTTAAAAATAGAAACAAGACGTCTGGTTTCTTCACAGTGGAAAAAATACATTAAATATTCTGTATATCACGTGCTGATTTAGCCAATGAAATTGTACGAAAACCACACCATATGTAATATTGAAATATATTAACTCATATAAAATGGCTATATTATAGGATTCTACATTCTATGGTTATAAGTGACTACACAAGGAAAGTGCATATTTTGCACATGCCTTTGCAAATGTATATGCATGCTTATAGCTCTGTACTATTTGTAGGGAAACTGAAAATACATTTGCCAGAAATCAAAGAGAAATCAAGGAGGAAAGAATTGCAGGAAAGATTAGATACCAGAGAAAAACTGGGTGAATATATTTTTACACCAAGATGTCTGTTATAAAATGTTGTTTTTCAGTAATGATGTTATCCTATGATGCACTCTAATACATGGTTATTTGATGAAAAGATGTCAACATTATGAATGGATTTCCTGACAGTGACATTATGTATGATGTTTCAATGCCTGACAACTTGGCCTGATTTCTCTTGTTATTATAATAAAACATATTATATTTAGAAAGCTATAGGGTTCTAGAAAGTAGTACAAGGTTGTACCCAACAAATAGTATCCTAATTTTTCAAATTTCAAACAAACTTTTTCTGATACTTCAATGAAATGTTATTTTCATGTTATAGTTTTGTTTGCAGGGGTTGTTGTGATCATGATCGTATGGTAGTTGGATTTACAACTACCTATGCAATCAGTGTTTATCACCACCAAAGTTGTGAGTTTGAATCCCGTTCATGGCAGGGTGTACTCAATGCAACATTATGTGATAAAGTTTGTTAGTGACTTGCGACAAGTAGTCAGTTTTCTCTGCGTATCAATAAAACTGACTGCCACGATATATAACTCAAATATTGTTGAAAGTGGTATTAAACACCATAACCTTAACCTTTGAAATATCCATTTTATGCTAATACCCAGGAAAAAATTGTTATCAAAGTGCAAGTCTATGGATATAGAACACTTATAATAATCCTTAAATAGAAAAGAAAGGCGATATTTATATTTGTGTACAGTAACAGTCTGTAGTAATGTCTAATTTAATGGTGTACTCGATACAACATTATTTGAGAAAGTTTGTCAGTGACTTTAGGCAGGTCGATGGATTTCTGTGTGTACTCTGGTTTCCTCCACCAATAAAACTGACCGCCAACTGAAATACCATAACCACAAACCACATGATCACTCTAATTTAGTGAGATGAATACAAGTTTCAATACCAGTTTAGATTGATTGATTGATTTTTGGTGTTTTAATGCCACTTTCAACAATATTTCAGCTATATCATGGCGACCAGTTTTAGTGATGGAGGAAGCCGGAGTATCCGGAGAGAACCACCAACCATGGGCAAGCAACTGGTAAACTTTATCACTTGCGGCTGCGAGTCAAGCGCATCCTTTTTTGTAATTTCAGACATGATTTTCGTCTGCTTTAAAGCGGAATTCCCCTTTTTTTCCTCCGGATTTTACCGTTTTACCGTTATGATTCCTTTTTTATAGTATATTCAATACTTCCGATTTTGCCGATTTCCGCTTTTTTGTTGTCCTCGTAAAATCAGGTCTGTAATTTACAAAGCCGGGTGCGAAACCCACGCCGCATTGGTGATAGGCTTGTATGAGTTGTTAGACCCAGCCACATAACTCATTGAGCCACTTGGGCCCCCTACCAGTTTAGAGTCATCTGGTCTAGGAACATGTAACCATTTGTAATATACTTGATAATTAGTCAACAAAATTTTAATTTTTGTTAGGAACATGGGTTCAATGTGGAAATAAAGAATGTTCACGGTGGAGATATTTATCTGATTGTGAAGATCCTTCAGCAATACCAAATGTCTGGACTTGTAAAATGAACCCTGGTTAGTATTACATTTATTGGCAAATTGGCCATTTTCCATTTGATGTGTGCCGCTGATAAAGTCTGAATCAGTGAACTGACCTTGATCCACAAAAATATTAGGTCAGTTCGTAACTCGCATGCTAAGTTTATCGGTCAATCTGACGTAAAACACACCATGACATCACTGATAAAAACAATAATGTCAGTTCTGAAGGCATCAATAGATATTCAAAATTGCCGTTATTCTATATATTGAAAATGCTTAAATTTCAGTTACTGATTTTTTTTTTCAAATCTTGTCAAAATAGTATAAACAGTTCTAAAAGGAACAAAAATAATAGAATATAAAGTTCAAGAATTTTGCTGAAAGTGGAAGTTTTTTTTTTTTGGCATAAAACAACAAAGATTTTACTAGGAAAAATATATGGAAGCAAAATATTAATATCTATGGTGGCAAGACCAACCATCTATAATATTAAATGATAAAAAAAATATATTCACTAGTATTGTGTATATTTTTTAGATGTTAAGTACAATAACTGTGAGGCTAAGGAACAAGAATATGATGAAGATCAACATATATTTACAACATTTGCTGAAGGTTCTGTTGTGTGGGCTAAGATGACAGGATTCCCTTGGTAACAAATGCTTGTTTTCTAATTTATTTTGGACAAATTTTGTTTCCTTACCATATAGTCAAACCTGTATTAAGAAGTCACCTTTGGGACAAAGAAAAAGTGGCCTTTTTAGACAGGTGACCTCTTTAAAGAGGTTCAATTCATATGGAATTTCTATGACGGGCAAGAAAATTGTGACTTTTTAATACAGGTGACTGCTTAATAGAGGTATCTTCATTGGCAGGGTTGACACAATGTTTTGTCTAATAATCAGTATTCCTTTGTTGACATACTTCGTATGTTTCTTCAAGTTTATGAAAAAGAGTTAACTCATTCAGCCCCAATACTATATCTACACTGCAGCTGATAATCACCCAGCATCAATTAGTGGGCTGTGCCCCAGACCATTTTTATCTAATTAGTGAATTAAATAAAATCATGCATATGCATATGAACTTACCCCAATTTTCAGTAAATATCCAATATAAATTCATGAAAACTGGGGAACTTGTAGAGGGAAGATTAACCTTTCCACTGATATAATTTTTATTTTAATTATCACATGTTTTGGACTTCAATTTTCAAGTTAATAATAAAAAAACAAAAAGAAATTCAAAAATATTTACACATCTATGTGCAATTTTCACAATGTTTATGGGCCAAGCTATGGAAATTTTTGCCTATATATCATAAAGCATTTTACACATAAATTTACTCCATTGTTGTTGATGGCGCAGGATTAGGGCCGGTAAAATCCTTTATTTCGACAGGTCGTAGATGTTCACTCTATCTTGCAAATTCGCCAATGCAACATTATCATCGCTGTCAAAATAATCTGAATTCTCGTCGGAATCGATGTCTGAAATTCTATGTCGGAATCAATATCAACCAAAACTTTCATTCACTGCAAATATTTTTCTTCTGCTGTATTAACATCCCATAAATCGAAGCCTGCAAACTCATTCTCAGTCTCACTATCGCTATCACACATTTCCGCCATCTTTGTTTACTATTTTTTATGAATGAAACATGTGCTTGGGAAAATTCCTATTGTAGTGTCACCTTTCAACTTTGAATACTAATTTTTTCAAAGAAAGGAATGTTATCTGTTCTGCCATTGGTTCGTATTTCTAGAATGTGGAACTACCCTCGTATTTTGACCAATCGGAGCCTTTTTAACAATGGGGGTAAATTGCGACCTGAGACGTTATCGGCCTTTGAATGCTGTAAGCAAACTACTATTACAGATGGTATTGGCCAATTACTGTAGCAGTCTGTCAAGCGACTCCTGATTTTCCTTATTTTTCCTGATTTTGAGCTGTTCCTGAATTTGTTAGATAAACTCCTGATAACTCCTGATTTTGAACATTTTCCCCTAAAAAAAACCAACATAATAATACAGGTGAATCTCGTTATGTCAAACTCGGTTATCTCGAAATTTCGGCTTTCTCGAAAAAATGTTCAAGTCCCGAACAAAACCTAGTGCTTTTCAACTGATTTTACTCCTTTTATCTCGAACTTCGATATGTCGAAATTTCGGTTGTCTCGAAGTAACTTTTCAGTCCCAAAGGTGAAAATCAATGCAAAACATGTTCGTTATGTCGAACTAATAATTAAAATAAATGCAAACAATGTTCGTTATGTCAAACTGATAATTAACCTCAATAAACAGATGTCAAAGTGTCAAATTTATGGCTTGCGTCATTCATCTTCTCTGTTAATTAAGCTTTATCAATTTTGTTAATTGTTGTTATTATTATAAAGAAATGTGTAAACTAGCTGTTTTTAATTTTAAATGAAGCAATCAAGTGATAATTAAATTAAATCAGTTAAATCACTAACAATTATTTATTCTTACGACTTTTCCCATATCATTTGATGTGGCAATCAAACAGGTGGCGCTTGGGTCATAATAAAATACGGATTATGTTAATTAGGTAATTTTCGCCGAAATTGTATTTCATGTACATCTTCTATTGTGTCGTGTATAAACAGTCGGTAAAAAACAAAGGTTAATTATAAGATTGGAATTTTGAGACAATTATCCCCATAAGTATAAAAAGCTGTTTTAAATTATGAATTTCATGTCTTTCACAATGTCAAGTGATAAACCTTCTACGAGTGGATCTGGTGAAGGACCCGGACCTAGTTCTGGGGGGATAGCCAGATTCATAACATTAGCTGAACAACCCAACCAAGGACCCAGTGTAAAAACTGGGGGGATAACTGGGTCAGCTGTAAGAGGCAAAGGCATAAAGCGTCAATTAGATTATATGCGTTTTATTGACAAATTGTTTCATTCAATATTTCGTATTCTTCAAATAAAAAATTGTGTATTGACATTTGACAAAGAGATTTCAATCTTCAGAAATTCATTCTTACTTATTATTAATTATACTGAGTAAATTGCTGTTATATGTTTTATTAGTGCTTGATACATTTTGTTCCTATTTTATAATATTTTATATGCGTTTCATTGATACATTCGTTTCATTAAATATTTCGTATTCTTCAAATAAAAACATGTGTGTATTGCCTGCCATGATGTTTCCTTTGTATGAATAAACGTGAGTTTATCTTGTTAATAAAGTTGTTCGTTTATGTACAGTTCGTTGTTAGTTGATTAATTATTTTATCATTGTAAATGAACGATAAAAACATTACTGATTTTCAATACACAAGAAAATAACATATAAATTACACAAAACAAAACAAGGAAGTATGCGACGATAGTGTCAACGGAAATAAAATTAAAAAAGAAACATGCACATACCAAATTAAAAACAACTGATATGGATATCAAAAACTAAAAAAAAAACATCATGAGGTCGTAAAATTGATATAACATTCCAAATGGAGTTACTTCCCCTTTCATGGACATCGAATTCTTGCACTCCTCTTTAGTCGAACTACGAATAACTCAAATTTTTTTCTCGGTCCACTGTGGTTCGAGATAACGAGATTCAACTGTATGTTGAAATTATTTTAGTGTAAAGCATCTTAACAATAAAAGGAGGTGAGGAAAGTGGCCTAAGTAAGACCTTTTAGCCTGCCAATGACATTCTGACATTCTGATAATGACCTTCACCTGGAATCAAAAACATCATGCTTAAATTTATATATTATGGCCTGAAAGCTCTTACTTAGAGGGGAGGAAGGTGGCCATTTTTTGTTTTTTTTTGTATGATTTTATCACTTTTTATATAAAAAAAAAAAACCTGATAAGCTCCTGATTTTTAACTGAAAACCCTTCTGATTTCCTAATTTTTTTAAGCCAAAAAGTGCTTGACAGACTGCTGTAGTATTTTTATTACGATTACAGACGGGATTGGGGTCGAATGAGTTATGGTTAAGTTGTTAAGCGCCATTTTCAACAATATTTCAGTTATATCGTGGTGATCAGTTTTATTGGAGATGGAAACCGGAGAAAACCACCGACCTCCCGCAAGTCACTGACAAAATTGTTGTATGTTGTATGAAGTACACCTCGCCTGAACAGGATTCGAACTCACAATGTTAGTGGTGATAGGCACTGATTGCATTAGTAGTTGTAAATCCAACAACCATACGACCGAGAAACTTCTGTTACTAAGGAACTATTTGTATTATTAGTATGTGGATTACACATAAAGTGGACCTCCTATTTCATACAGTAGATTTCAAGTTATACTCCTTTACAGGTGGCCAGCTATGGTAGAGATAAATCCTGATACTGAATGTTTTTTTACACTGTTAACATCTTACAGTATGTATCCAGTAAGTAATTATTAACGTAACAAAGTAATCATTATTTTATTCTTTTTTTCATTTTTGTTGATGAGTAAATGATTGTTGTCTTAGCTCACTGAAACAACAATTCGCGGATAAACATGTCGCCCCACTCTGACACATTATTCTGATTCTGAACCAACCAATCTTTGCTCTTTCTCCTTAATGATGGGTGCATAGCGGAGAAGCAACAAATACCAATTTTATAGCCTTTGGTTTGACCCGATCAGATCTCGAACCCAAGATCTACCGCACAGGAGGCGAGCATGCTAACCATTTCACCACCAATGTGGTTGGGGGGGAAAAATGATGAGGGTAGGACTTTTTTTAACATTTGGAATACATCACCAATATTATTTTTTAAGTTGCCAATAAAATTGGTAATGTGATACCAAAAATCAACATGTGCATGGATCTGAGAACCATGTTAGTTTATTTTGTAAACAAACCTTTGTTATTTAAAGAATTTCTTTATTTATGAGCATCTTCATCAAGACTATATAAACATTTGAATCTAACGCTTCCATTCTTTTGGCTGAAAAGGTCATGTGTTCAAAGGACATTTAATCAACCATTTTTTTTTATCCTTTATGTAAGTTAAATTTGAAAGCAAATAAGGAGCTATGAATATTATACTTACTAGAAATTAGAAAAGTTGTGATTTTGTAAGACACATCTAATCAGATTTTTGCTCTTTTTCACTCTTTATATAGAGATAATAAAAGATGAAATTCTGAAGAAGAATTTATTAGACATACAAAGCTGGTTGGAACCACATTTCAATTGAAGTCTTTAGATAGCATTGTCAAAACAACCTTTTAAGGTGAAGTGTGTAAGATATATAGATTATAACATGGCCATTTCCATATCGGTCCCGGTATCATCCCGAGACTTCCATATCAGCCCAAGGCGACAGCCGCGGGCTGATATGGGTCAAGGGATGATACCAGGACCTATATGGAAAAGGCTATGTTATAATCTGTTTATCACATATTTAACCATGACTGAAATAAATAAATTGTAAATGAATAAATGAATTTATGCTTACAACAAAATAAATAACATGTGAAAATCAACAAAATAATTCACCGTATTTATCACAGGTATTGAACATAACTTTTCAATAATTATAAATCAGACTTCCAATTCTTATCATTTGTGTCATAAAAAATGATTGCCACATTTCCCTGGATATTTGAGTATGGGAATTGTGTTATTTTGGAGTTGGGCAAAATTGGAGCCAAAGCGATAACGGTTTGTTTATTAGAGTTATTATTAGTACCCGTTGACTGGACAGAGTTATTACTGATGAAAATTAGAGTAACTGTTTTATTTTCATAGTTCTCAATACTATTCAATACGATGGCGTAAATATCAACATTCGCCATCACTAAGATATCTACTGATGGAAGCTTGGATACATTTCAATGAATCGGGTTCGTAATCCTGTTTGAATTTCGTGCACAGTGGGAAAAAAAATCTTGCCACGTGCATGTACATATCCTCGACTCCAATATATTCAGGATTACGGTGTTCTCCCACTGTTGATAACCAATCCTTGAATATCCTTATGTTACTCTCAGTTTTACGTTTTTGCATTGATATTTTTCATGTCCGTTTTATCGTTTTTTTGGTGATGTTTGCTTATGTGTCACAATGACGTCATCGACGCAGGGCACAATAACTGGTTAGTTGCCCCGGGCACTGATATGGATCGGGAACGTCTTCGTTTATCACACATGCAAAACGGTACGGATAACGTACAAATATGTGATAAACTGCCATGTTACACCCCAGTTTTATATGAGGTTCGTAATGATACTCCTAACCATATTATTTAAGTATGATTTTAGTTTTGGTTTTTTTCATGGCTAGTAAGTGTAAAGTGGCCAAGTTTTGTTGTATATTTGAAATGGTTTTGTTCTGCTTTGAATGTTTTATTCCATATAAATAACAATGTACAGTCAAAGCTGTATTAAAAGGTCACCTTTAGGACAAGAAAAAATAGGTCTTTTAAGACAGGTGGCCTCTTAAAAAAAGATTCAATTCATATGAAATTTTCCATGACAGGAAAAGAAAAAGGTGACTGCTTAATAGAGGTGACCACTTGGGCAGGTTTGGCTGTATATTAAATACACTGTTTTACATGTTTCCACAAGATTACAAAATGTTGTTAATTATTTGTATTTTACAGAGTCAGTATCATGTGACTTTCTTTGATGATAAAGTATCACGAGCATGGGTAAATTCTACATCAATCAGGAAGTTTACTGGTGGTAAAGAAGATGATGAAATGGTATATAAACAATTACTGTTAAACATTTTCATAACAAAATGTTGAAAGTCGTGTATATATGTGTACAATATTTATTTAAGCTTATAAAGTGGCTATATATAAAGTTTGTACAATAATACCACCAGCAGTACTATTGTAAAAGCTACCCTTAATGTTAACAAGTGTTAATGTTGCCAAACAGCTACATTTTTTGTACCCAAGGCTGGGTATTTTTCTAGTCAGTTGGTTTTATCTGTCCAGGTTTTCCTCCCCCATAATATCTGGTAGTCAATGTTATAACTGAAAATAGCTAAAAGTGACAATATATAACCCTAATCCAAATCCTTAAAATATCAAGCATGGAAAAGTGACGATAAAATCCATAGACCTAACCCTAATCCTTAAAATATCAAGCATGGGAAAGTGACGATAAAACCCATAGACCTAACCCTAGTCCTTAAAATATCAAGCATGGAAGAGTGACGATAAAACTCATTGCCCTAACCCTAATCCTTAAGATATCAATCATGGAAAAGTGACGATAAAACCCATAGACCTAACCCTAATCCTTAAAATATCAATCATGGAAAAGTGATGATAAAACCCATAGACCTAACCCTAATCCTTAAAATATCAATCATGGAAAAGTGATGATAAAACCCATAGACCTAACCTTAATCCTTAAAATATCAAGCATGGAAAAGTGACGATAAAACCCATAGACCTAACCCTAATCCTTAAGATATCAATCATGGAAAAGTGACGATAAAACTCATTGCCCTAACCCTAATCCTTAAGATATCAATCATGGAAAAGTGACGATAAAACCCATAGACCTAACCTTAATCCTTAAAATATCAAGCTTGGAAAAGTGACAATAAAACCCATAGACCTAACCCTAATCCTTAAAATATCAAGCATGGAAAAGTGATGATAAAACCCATTGCCCTAACCCTAATCCTTAAAATATCAAGCATGGAAGAGTGACGATAAAACCCATAGACCTAACCCTAATCCTTAAAATATCAATCATGGAAAAGAGATGATAAAACCCATTGCCCTAACCCTAATCCTTAAAATATCAAGCATGGAAAAGTGACTAAAACCCATAGACCTAACCCTAATCCTTAAAATATCAATCATGGAAAAGTGATGATAAAACCCATAGACCTAACCCTAATCCTTAAAATATCAAGCATGGAAAAGTGACGATAAAACTCATAGACCTAACCCTAATCCTTAAAATATCAAGCATGGAAAAGTGACGATAAAACCCATAGACCTAACCCTAATCCTTAAAATATCAAGCATTAGACACATATTCTATGAATAATTTGACAAGTAAGCATTATTATTACTGACTATATCAAGATTGGAAGCTCAACTTATTTAAAGAAATCACAACATCCTTGATAGATAATGGACTAAATTTAGTCAACCTGTAGTATTATCACTATTATATATCTAAATACCACCAAAACAAGTCAGTGACTTGCGGCAGGTCGCTGATTTTCTCTGGGTACTCTGGTTTCCTCCAATAATAGAACTTGTCACCAAGATATAACTGAATATTGTTGAAAATGACATTAAACACCATAACCTCCTCACCCCTCCAAAAACAATTTTAAATTAAAACAAGTATCTTTATTAGCCGAGTTGCAACGAAGTTGCAGTCGGCTTATGTTTTGGCGAAGGGCGGGCGGGCGTATCGATATCTTCGTTAACGTGATAGCGCTCTTAGTTTTTGGCCGATCAACATAATTTTTGGTAGGAAGCATTATTACACTATTATTTAGAGCGAGTTCGAAATTCAGATTAATCTATTTTTTTTCTTCTTGTAATATCATGGTTTTTTATAGAAAAAGTACATATTTTGAGAATTATCTTCGTTAACGCGATAGCACTCTTAGTTTTTGTCCGATCAACATAATTTTTGGTAGGAAGCATTATTACACTATTATGTATAGCGAGTTCGAAATTCAGATTAATCTATTGTTTTTTTCTTGTAAAATCATGGTTTTTTATAGAAAAAGTACATATTTTGAGAATTACACATTTCTCTGAAACTACATAAGATAGAAACTTAATATGTGGTATGGGTGGAGATGCCAATGTGAAGTTGTGCATTCAGCATTGTTTATCCCCGGGGCTCAGTCCCACCCCGCTGGGGAATCTGTTTTAAAAATGTGACCGAGATCCCCACCCTAAACCATATATATTTATGATCAGGGTGACTAGGCAAATTAAATGCATTATAGCTCAGGCCCCTGGGTCATACCCCACCTCCTACCTGAAGTGAACTTTTTAATGGTTGAGATCCCCACCCCTAAACCATATATATTTATGATCAGGGTAACTAGGCAAATTAAATGCCTTATAGCTCAGGCCCCGGGGGATCATACCCCACCCCCTACCTGAAGTGAACTTTTTAATGGTTGAGATCCCCACCCCTAAACCATATATATTTATGATCACAAGGCCAAATGATTTTGACTTGCAACTCGGCTGTTGCATCTCTGATGCTTTCTCGATTTTTAGCTCACCTGGCCAAAGGCCATGTGAGCTTTTGTCATGGGTAAGCGTCCGTCCGTCCGTTAGCTTTTCACATTTAACTCTTCTTCTCTGAAACCGCTGAACAGATTTCAACCAAACTTGCCATAGATGTTCATTGGATGGTCCTCTACCAGATTTGTGTTTTTGGTATAGATCGGAAATTCAACATGGCTGCCAGGGCCAATAATGTGTTCTGATTGGTTGAAACTTTGAAAATCTTCTTGTCACAAACCACTAAACCAATTGAATTGTGACTTTGCAGGAATGATCATTGGGTGGTCCTGTACTAAATTTGTGAATCGTTTGTTGATCGGAGATTCAAGATGGCCGCCATGACTCGACTTAGTTTAACATTGGACCCTATGGGAATTTCACATTTTCATCTTTTTTTCTGAAAATACGCAACAGATTTCAACCAAACTTGCCATAGATGTTCATTGGATGGTCATATACAAGTTTTTTGTTTTTGGCGCTGATCGGAAATCCAACATGGCTGCCAGGGCTCATAATGTGTTCTGATTGGTAGAAATTTTAAAAATCTGCTTGTTAGAAACCACTAAGCCAATTGAATTGTGACTTTAGAGGAATAATCATTGGGTGATCCTGTACTAAACTTGTGAATCGTTTGCTGATCGGAAATTCAAGATGGCCACCATGACTCGACTTAGTTTAACATTGGACCCTATGGGAATTTCACATTTTCATCTTTTTTTCTGAAAATACGCAACAGATTTCAACCAAACTTGCCATAGATGTTCATTGGATGGTCATATACAAGTTTTTTGTTTTTGGCGCTGATCGGAAATCCAACATGGCTGCCAGGGCTCATAATGTGTTCTGATTGGTAGAAATTTTAAAAATCTGCTTGTTAGAAACCACTAA
>MJUT01045641.1:234706-248497 GCA_002080005.1 Gigantidas platifrons | reverse complement strand
TCATACCCCACCCCCTACCTGAAGTGAACTTTTTAATGGTTGAGATCCCCACCCCTAAACCATATATATTTATGATCACAAGGCCAAATGATTTTGACTTGCAACTCGGCTGTTGCATCTCTGATGCTTTCTCGATTTTTAGCTCACCTGGCCAAAGGCCATGTGAGCTTTTGTCATGGGTAAGCGTCCGTCCGTCCGTTAGCTTTT
This sequence comes from Gigantidas platifrons, assembly GCA_002080005.1. NCBI lineage: Eukaryota > Metazoa > Mollusca > Bivalvia > Mytilida > Modiolidae > Gigantidas > Gigantidas platifrons. The sequence goes on along the minus strand of MJUT01045641.1, from coordinate 248,290 downwards.
CACATTTAACTCTTCTTCTCTGAAACCGCTGAACAGATTTCAACCAAACTTGCCATAGATGTTCATTGGATGGTCCTCTACCAGATTTGTGTTTTTGGTATAGATCGGAAATTCAACATGGCTGCCAGGGCCAATAATGTGTTCTGATTGGTTGAAACTTTGAAAATCTTCTTGTCACAAACCACTAAACCAATTGAATTGTGACTTTGCAGGAATGATCATTGGGTGGTCCTGTACTAAATTTGTGAATCGTTTGTTGATCGGAAATTCAAGATGGCCGCCATGACTCGACTTAGTTTAACATTGGACCCTATGGGAATTTCACATTTTCTTCTTTTTTTCTGAAACCACGAAACAGATTTGAACCAAACTTGGCAGAAATGTTCATTAGATGGTCATATACAAGAAATTTGTTTTTGGTGCTGATCGGAAATCTAACATGGCTGCCAGGGCCCATAATGTGTTCTGATTGGTCGAAATTTTAATAATCTTCTTGTTAGAAACCACTAAACCAATTGAATTGTGACTTTACAGGAATGATCATTGGGTGGTACTTAACTTGTGAATGATATGCTGATCGGAAATTCAAGATGGCCACCATGACTCGACTTAGTTTTAACATAGGACCCTATGGAAAAAATGTTTAAAAGTCTTCTCCTCTGAAACCATCAAGTCAATTTAAAGCAAACATGGCATGAATGGTCCTTAGGTGGTCAACTTTCAAAATTATGTCCTGTGAACCCAACCTCCATCCAAGATGGCCGCCGTCAGCAGACATAGTTTCAACATAGGACCCTATGGGAAAATTGTTTAAAAGTCTTCTCCTCTGAAACCAGTCAGTCAATTAAAGCAAACATGGCATGGATGGTCCTTGGGTTGTATACTTTTAAAATTGTGTCCGGTGACCACAACCTCCATCCAAGATGGCTGCCATGAGCAGACATAGTTTTAACATAAAACCCTATGGGATTTGAATAGTAACTTAGATGTATTCGGCATGCAGACATTCTTAAGAGGACTTAAATATGTCAGGTGAGCGATACAGGCTCATCTGAGCCTCTAGTTTAATAAAAAAAAAAAAAAATGCATTCTTAATATATGTCTGTGTTCCTGATTGTGATGAATGTTTGTACAATTTTCTTCATGAACTCAGAACTGGTCATATTATATATATTTTTTTTAAACAGATATTAATTTAAATTAAATATGAGATACATAATATTTCAGATATAGGTGAAAGAAAAAGGATTGACCTCAATTATAAGTGATTAACGATGTTTTTTTAAAACGAGAGGACTTTTCTCAGTCATCTCTCATCGAAGGGCTAATCCCTGAGATGAGAGATGACCGAGAAATGTCCTCGAGTTTTAAAAAACATCTTTGATTATTTTATCGCTATTTTGTATTCATAATTAAATAATTTTTGTTGAGATACTGACATTTTTTTTAAACACAATTAATATTTTATATCGTTAATCACTTAATTATCAAGAATTTGGTAATGTGACGTCATTATAACGTCATATTAGAAAACAGGATACTACTACGTGCGTCCTTGACTATGCTTAGCGATTAGCGATAATTGGAATCATCTCATGCACTTACGTGATACGAAATATATCGGTTTTAAACATCAAAGGGAAAATAAACAAAATAGCGATAATAATTTATACCTTATCACCATTATTTAAGTTTTTGAAAGGTTAAGAATTATACTTGTACAAATGAACCATTTGATAAGAAGTGTTTAACTACCGTAAGTATTCAGCATCAGTCAAGACTTCCTGATTGCAGATGAGAAACGGTACTTGCAATTTTTTTTAAATTATCACATGTAACCTAGCCATCTTCCTATTATATATATATCTATTTTTTATTTTCAGAATCCAAAACCTAGTGGAAAGAGCGGGAAAGGCTTTGCAAGCTATTCAAAAGATCTTTCTATAGCTAAAAATAATGCATTTCTTGCATTGGACATGTCAGTTCAGGTAATCCTAACAAATGACAAGTGTCAAGATCATCTGGCTAAAGACCATTGGTGATTTTGTCATTACTAATCATCTGCTGTTTGTTCATCATTTGATATATTACATATCTTCTCAGAAACCACTGAAACTTTACAAGAATGATATAGTGTATATAAAGATATGGATGGTTAAAATTAAAAGGTTAATTGACTGGTAGTCAACAATTCCTCCAACCATAACAATACAGTCCCTTGACTTGCCACAACTTCAAAAATTCAGTTCTTGCCACACTCAGTAGTCATATGGAACTCAATACCACACACAATTGTCATGGCAACCTTTTTGGAGCAGTTCAAAACACTGATTCAAAGACAGAATTAAAAAAAAAAACATCCAATTTCTAGTCTGTAAATAATTATGAATATGTGACTTATTGTGACTGGTTTATTAACTGTATGCACCTTAATTGATTAATTTTTTCGTTGTGATTTGTTTGCTTTGTACGAACGAATTGTCACCAGTATTATTTGATGGATCATCGTACGATGTAGATGTTCCCAAAACACAAAGAAGATGGACATAAACTGATGTAAAAGCTCTCAATTAGCTTTAATTTTATTCTGAACAAACTTCCAACATGGTGAAAATGTAATATGATTATATTCTGATCCTGAAATATAAAACAAATCGTTTCAAAATCAATGATCTATAGATGGTCCTTTAAAAAATTTCTTCATATAATTCTGGTCCAATAAGGTCATAACAGGAATGGAAAGATATTGGAACCATCTTTGAGTGATTGTAATTGAAATTTATGTTTTGGATAGTGACTTTTGTCAAAATAGGTTTCTTAGTTTAGCTCTGAACAACATTTTATTTCGGTGTCTCTTTTTTTTTTTTTGCTTAAATAATTTATGATTGATTATAATATTAATAAAAGTGATCTTCGTAGAAACCATATGAATTTATGGGTTGAAGGAATGATTCATAGATGGTCCTCAAATAATTGTTATCATTTTGTTTTGGTCAGATAGCATGGGAAACAATCTTGTCAGAAGTATAAACATTCTTTCTATACACCATGGAACATTTGAAGCAAAACTTTATGTAAAGTATTGTAGTAATAAATTATTATCTATGGTTCTCAAAAAAAAGTTCCATTATCCAATGTTGCTGCAATGTGAAAGTTATAGTTTTTGATTGACTGATATATGTATAAAAAAAAAAATGTCTTGCCACGGTCAGTCATTTGAAATGAAACGTAGAAAGATTTTTGGATTGTCTTTGAAAAGGGTTCTTCCTTTCATTTCAGGAATATTCTATAGAAATTACACTTAATTCTGATCCAACATACGAATGTAGTTGTCAAGGGTTAATCTGGTGAAATATTAAAACAAAAAGATTTTTTCCAAAGCACTGAGCTATTAGAATTAAAAGTGGCAGAAATGATCATTAAATGTTTTCACAAGGTAATTGTGCATTTTGATTGAAGGTCTCATTGAATCTCTGGTTTTTAATTGTATTCTTTGTATACTTTTTTACAGGATCGCTTGGAAAATTTCAATTTTGCTAAAAGATACAAAGGAACTTATGGGAAAGTGTACCAGACAGATAGTTCTGAAGGTTTGTATATTTACAGAAATTTATTCAAATTAATTGATGGCTTCAGTTATCCACATTGCTGAGTATGCTGTTACATAGATGGTTTTCTCTGGGTCCTCCGGTTTCCTCCACCAATTAAACTATCCTCCACGATATATCTGAAATATTGTTGAAAGTGGCATTAGACACCATTAAACAAACAAACTAACAATAGATAGATAACAACAATAAAGGGTATCATGTCTCCAGCTTGCTCTGAACAAACTTCATATAAATTTTGTAAAATCTTAGGAGTGATGAAGTACAGTTCTTTTTAAATTTGAAGATTTTCACTTGTGCTGTTACAGAGATGTGTGGCTTCGTTCATATAAAAGGCATTTTTTTCACATGGCAGATGATGACTCAAGTTTGTTCTGACCAAACTTCACATCAATTTTTGCAAAAGCATAGGAGTGTTGAAATCAGTGTTTTTTTTATTTTGAAGATTTCACCTTATGCCGTTCAAGAGTTAAAAGAAGTATTTTTAGACATTTAGTATGATAACTTCAGTTTTAATGTTATCTATAACTTCCGGTATTAAATAAATTACACAAATTTATCAATTATGAAATTGTGGATGGTTAATTAATTTCCTGGATTTTCCGTTTTCAAATATACATAGCTTGGGATACAAAAAGCTCTCATGACATAAGTGCACAAAAATCGATATACTATTTTAAGCAGTGTTAAATATAACAGAAATTTACCAAACTTTTAACAATATATAGAATTAAAAAAAAATAGATTTTTTTTTTTAATAATAATAATAAATAACAGCTTCTTATGTTATTGGTACTTTCATAGTGGGTTATTTTTAGAGATTCAACATTCTCTGGCCACACTTTGTTAACTTGAGATTTGACAGTGCTTAAAATAAGAAACTCTCCAGAATTCATAGTTAAATCCCAAATTTTGAACTTTTAGGCAAGTATATATCTAGATCTGTTAATTTGATAAACATTTATAAGAAAATCTTATATATTTTGAAATACATTTTGTACTTACTCACACAGAGACGACGAAAACTAAGAAATCAACAAAAAAGAGAAAGAAGAGAAAAATAGATCTTGTCAGCAGTGAATTGATTGATTCTGCTTTAGAGGATAGTTATAAAGCCAATGAAGATGACGTGCTGAAAGGATTTGAAGAGGTTCTGGATGCCTTAGATGATGATATCACAGATGATTATAATGGTAATTAAGTGACATGTCATGTTATAACAGAGACAATCGTGGTGGTTATCGTATGGTAGATGGATTTACAACTACCTGTGCAATCAGTGGCTATAACCACTAAAGTTATGAGTTTGAAACCCACTGATGGAGGGGTGTACTCGATACAACATTAAGTGATAAATTTGTCAGTGACTTCAGGCACAGAAATTAACTTTTATGTCCACAAGATTATTGCTTGTTACCAAAATTGTTACAAGCAAATCGTGTGAATTTTGTAAATCTTTGAAGCAATTTTTTTTTCTGTGAGCATTTCAAAAATATAATAATGATATACTCTAATAAAAGTTTGCTAAAGTAAATTTACAGAAGAAAGATGTTGATAGAACAGATTGAGATACACATATGTTGTTAGTAGGCCTATTTTTACTTTTAAAATAGTTCAAAATCATTTCGGGTCGTGACACCCATTTACCGGATGTTGTGGTATTCATCAAGGTTCTTGTGCGTGTTAAACTATTTTCCTCCAATTATGGAGCACCGCTGCAATTGCTAATAAAAACTCCCGAGAGGCTCCGATGTATGAACTGGGTTTCGGTCACGATTGAGATACTTATCAGTATCATTTGGTAATAAATGTCAATTCTCAATCTTTCCTCTTCTTTTAAATGAAAGGGAACGTGTTTTTTTTTGGTTAATTCTCGATCTTTCTGCTTCATTCAATCTACTGAAAATAACATACATGCAATATTTTGCTTCTACTACATATTTTTTAGAGGCAAAATCGGAAAAGTACACGCAAAATGTGTCTTAGCGTCCGTTAATTTCGGACCCTTTGACTTGCGACAGGTCGATGGTTTTTTCTGGGTACTCCGGATTCCTCCACCAATAAAACTGACTGCCACAATATAACTGAAATATTATATTGTTGAAAGTGGCATTAAACATGATACCAACACAACAGGCTATATTTTTTTTTACTTTTCTATAGTGACAATTAATGTCACTTTCATTACAATTAACATTTTACTGTGGCATGCATTAGCATTATCTTGTGTTGTAATAACACTGGTTGATTCACAACTTCTCTTTATTTAACAATTATCTCCTTGGAAGTCATTTTTATGTTTCCACATGCCAATTTGATTTCAGACTTGATTCAGCATTGTTGTTTGAGGTGTCATTTGGTGATGATTTGCTTTCTTTATGGTGTTTAATGCCACTTTCAACAATATTTCAGTTATATCGTGGCTGTTGTGACAATTTGTGATGGCACCGACTGACCAACAGTTTGTGAGGCGTGCTCGTTTGTGGGTTTTTGCAATGCTAAATTATCTGTGGCTAAGCTTCCACTCATATGTGCTGGCCCATCAAAGCACCACCCCTTTACCTACATGATTTATCAACTATTGTTTTTTTGTTCTTTTTTACCTTGTCATGAATATAGCTGTAATACTGCCCACTTAATGTTAAACAACAATAAATCAATCAATCAATAATGATATAATAAAGCTAAATCTCATTTACAGCTGATGAAGACTTTGACACCTCTGATGAAGACGATTGTAAAAAAGAGAAGACAAAAATTAAAAGAAAAAAAATTGGTAATTTATTTAAAAACATTTACATGATTGCCTTTCCATTTTTAGTTCACATGACCCAAATAGTTGACTATTCTTTACACTCTGAAATTACAGAACCAATTTGAACTCTTGAACTTAACTTTTGTGGAATGGTGGAATGGTCCTTGGGTGGTCCCCATTCATAACTGTCTGAAAGACCTGTTCACCTTCAAAGATGGCAGCTGTTACTAAATGTAATTTTTATTTCTCCACCACCAAGTGGCCAGGATATATAGTGTTACCCATGTCCGTAATTCCAAAATAAAACAGTTGTCACCACTCTTTTTCACTATGCTTTGAGATATTGATTTGATATTTGGTATGTGGGTGTATAATGATAAGTTATAGATCAAGTTTACGTTTCGTTCCAATCCAATGATTTTTGGCCAAGTAATGGACCTTGGACTTTGAAATTTGGCCAACAGTAAGTTTTCACCACTTTTTTTTCACTATGATATTGACTTTATTTTTGGTATGTGAGTGTATAGTGATTTTCAAACAAATGACCTACAACAGTGTGTGACCGACCCCACGACAATCTACAGATCAACATTGGACCTTGTTTTCACTTGAGTATATTTGCCATCAATAATTTACAATGGTTGTTACTACTCAGATCACATGACACTTTTAATTCAGAAAAAAATTCAATGACTATTAAAATGTAATGTTTAATTAATATTCATATGCAAGTGTTGTAGATTCCTGATCATATCAAGATTTGTTCAGGCAATATTGTTCCCTTGAATAAGTCTTGTGAATTTAAGGAGGCTTGAGGATACAGATCTTAAACAATAGTTTGTTATTCTTAGCCTATTAGTATTACTGAGGGAATTAAAAAAGGGTGAAACATTTGCGAGCCTCCTTAATATTCACGACAGGGACATTCGTGTCGTTCCGACACATCTAGTTTTTCTTACAGGGTTCCCACACATCCGGGAAAACGGGGAAAAACCTGGGAATTTTCTTCCTCTCGCTCCTGGTGGGGTAATGCCTTTGAAAATCGAGAAAACTGGGAGAAACCCTTGAAATTTGTCTACTGGAAACCATTAGATAACATTGAATTACTTCCTGTTGATCATTGTTCTTTCGTCCCTTTACAACATTCGGACGATTTCTCTGGCGAATCATTAGTTCGATAGTAAGATGGTACCAATGACTTTGGGACGAGTATTTAAAGGGGCAAAATTGATCATGAATTCTGTTTCATATGCACATTTCTAAGATACAGCTTTTCAATGGTATTTTGAATTACAACGATTACCAAAAACATGTGATACCGCAATGAAAGTGTTAATTATATATTTCACAGGCAGATATGTCAAACATTAATGTACCCGAAAACTTATATGGCAATGGACAGTAATGTTTATCCTACTATAGAGGACATAGCATCATTGAAAAACACTAATTTGATGGATCAGACCCCATTCTAAAGTCAAGAAAACCACCAAGCTTTTTCTGAAATCACCCTTGAAAATTGAAAAAAATTCTGGAAATACCCTGGAATTTTATGTTGAAAACTGTGTGGGAACCCTGTTCTTAAAATAGTTGTAATGGCACTAGTAAAGAAAGCATCGCTGTGATTCGCCAGGGTCACAAAAGTGATTTCACATCAAAATAACAACAACAGTAATCTTGAACACAGAATCTTCTAACTCTGCTGATCTACCATTGTGGGAAAATACTAGTCTTAATTGGGAAGATATAAATGCCAGATTTAGGAAAATTGGTAAAGTTTTTCCATGGGAAACAGCCGATATTCGGAGGTAATTTGAACCTTACAATATCACTGCTCCCGGATATTAAAATAGGACCTAGTTTTACCATTGTGGGGTACGACCTCTCTGAAAGGGGCATGCAATAGTTGTGTGTGATAAATCAAATGCACATCTTGTCCTCTGAAAGGGGCATGCGATAGTTGTGTGTGATAAATCAAATACACATCTTGTCCTGATGACAAATACAAATTAGTGTCTTGTATATTGAGAATGCCACACTCTATGCATGTAGGCGATAACTTGCAGCAGCTTGGACAGAAACAGTTGTTAGGAGTGGTAATTGATGGTCTTTTGCAATGCAAAATTTTCTGACCCTTCCATTATATCTGCATTTTCTTGCTGTAATCTAATTTTCTGACCATAGGCCTGTCCCAGCACCAACCTTTATTACCTACATGATTTATATTATTTGTTAACATAGTCTAGTCATCAATATAGCTGAAATACTGCTCGCTTGACTTTAACCATCAATCGATAATGATATCAAGGATAATTTTAATCAGTTATTTAACTGATTTCCTTTGAAAAAAATTGAGATAGTTGCATGACATGATCTGAACAGGTTTGAAAGGGGGTGTAGATGGTTTCAGTTATTTTAATTGATTTTCAGTTATTTCATTTTCTAACCAGAATCATCCATGTGATATACTAAAACTAGTTTTTGTTTTTACAGCTGATGAAGACTTTGACACTTCTGATGAAGATGATAACGAAAAAGATAATACAAAAATTAAAAGGGAAAAAATAGGTAATTTTATGCTATTCGAATTGTTTTTATGTTGTTGTTATTCAGACTAATTTCAAAGTGAAAATAGAAACATTTAAATGTATATATTCAATTAAAAAACTGACTTATTATTAGATCAGCTGAATTTCATTGTCCCAATTATTTGATTTATGCTAAAACTTTTTGAACCCTCCCATTGTTAGGGCTATTCCATTTAAATTTCCCATCAGGGGGTAGAACGCCATTGATTTATTTTTCTATAGGAATGTCCGTCAATCTCATTAGTGATGTCATATTCACTAATTTGCATGTCATTAAACAAATAATTGGTTGGCAGTAAAACAATAACGTAATTGACAGAAAAGTAACAAATTTTTAAACTTTTATAACTTTTTTATTTCCAAACCAATTTTAGTTCTGTTAATTGTTTTAGAGACTTAAGAAAATTCATATTGGTTCTGTCAGTTTACATTTTTTTATTTTGATATGATAAATTCATAATTCTAATATGAAATAGTGCATATTTACGCTTCAAAACTACACAAAACAAGATTGAATTTCCAATCTTTTTATTCTGAATATTTTTATCAAACCTTCGATGTGAATAAAGTATTGCTATATAATTTTCATTTCTGAAAGAATTATTAAATTATCGTAAATAACAAAATAATAATGACAATTTAAAGTTGAGCCTTCATTGAAAGACAAGCGAAAATTTTTGATTTCCTGCCAACCACACAGGTAAATTTTCAAGCCTGTGACATCACGGCGAACATCCCTATTGGTGGTAGGAAAAATATGAATGTGAAATTATTGGTTGGGGGGTAACCAAAACTCGATTTCTGTTGGTAGGGGGTATAATCAAAGAGCATTTTTTTTTACCTAGACATGTTCTGAATCATAATTTTGCCGTGCGTTACCAATTTTTTTCAGTACAGAACACGGTAGATTTTTACGTATATCGATTGATTTTTTTTTATTAGATTTCACGGTAATTATAAAAATTTGAACTTTGAAATTCATATCATTCACAATGCCTTCCCAGGAAAGACGTTTGAAAGAAAGTGTCAAAGGAAAACAAAAGTTTGACATCGTATTTTTCGACTTCTTAAGTTGATATAAAAAATGAGTTATTTCACTTTGTACTTGAAACAAACCAAAATTAACAAAATCTAAATATGCCATTTGCAATATTTTATTATAAAACACAATAAAACTACACAAGTTTATTCTGAAATAAAAACCTGTCTACTTAAACTGAAACAAAGACAATATTTAGCAACAACCAGTTCTATACATTACCTGTAGTAATAACACACATGCGTAAATAGACATTCATTAATATACAGATATTATGAAAAACATTACAATACTGGTATAAACAGTAGACAATACTGGTATATATTGATCTGTAATAAGCATAAGATCAATCATATCAAATATTGCTCTACTTTGGATTGATGTTTCCTTTTTCCTAGACAACAATCTTTATTTATTGTTGAAACCAGTACGATGTATATGAACCACAGATTAACCCATTAAATAGAAAATTAATTGATTCTGACACTCCTAGAAAAATACATAGTGGTCACAAAGTGGGCTTTGATAACAATTGGAGCTATAGAAGCTCTGTGCATTAAAGTGCCCTTTTTCAGCCAATGTTTACGCATAAAAGTGCCCTTTTCAGAAGTAGCACCCTGCCCTTTTGAAATCCTAGCTAGAACACTGGATGTGAATCATGTGTGTGAGTTGTTGAAGGCAAATGGCCTTCAACAATATACACAGATGTTTTTAGGTACAGTGATTTTATAACAGAGAGACCAAATATGCACCTAAATGGTAGAATAATAATATAAAATGAATTGAAAAAACGGTGCATGGTTTGACTGTTTGACGCACGTGGTTTTACATTTGTTTCCCAATTTATACCACAGGGGCTTGTTACAATTTTTCCGGGTATACTATCCACGTAAACCACCATTTCTGGGTTAACGTGGGTAGTATACCCTGATAAAGTGTAACAAGCCCATGTGATTGTTCTAGACAAAATACAAGTACTAAAAACTGGGGAACAAAACAAACAGCTTCAATAAAATGAAAATTTACTCACAAAATGGGGACCTGACATACACAGATCTGCAATAAAGATCTTACCTACAATCAAGAAAGTTGGGAATATTCCATAGGGTTCAAGTAAATTTGAGTATTATACATTGTATATGCAGACATTTGATTACACTATCCTGAAATACTGAGAATGAATCTGAGGTTTTAGGTAGTCTCGTAAAAGCGGATTACCAGAACACTATTTAAGGCCAATTAAAATTATTTAATAGATTATCATCCCTGCCCCAATTTTTAATTTTTTTTTTACATAAATCGTTCCCGGAGTTTTATCGTGAACGCTCCCGATGTGAACGTATTCTTACACTATCATTTCAACTTCTGTTTCATTTGTAAACATGGTTTTCGTGATAACGAGAGTAGTTACCGGCGTGAACAGGTGAATGAAAGAAAGGGGTGGTTTGCTACCAATTTTAACCCAAATAGTAAGATTTTGTTATTACAAAATATATAAACACTACAGGCCAGCTAGCTAAAAGCAGGGAGTGACTGAGAACTAAAAGGTGCATACATAGAAANTTCATGGCAACATGTGAAGCATTATATGGATATAAAAGATAAAAAATACAAATATACTACATTCTGTGTTTAATATTATACATAAGACAATAAAGCATAGCATAATTACACAAATAAGCACGAGGAAATGTATATTATTAATTATATATATCCTGTCTCCATTCATGGCAAAAATTGCATTAGATGAATGACACAGGCTCCTTGGAGCCTTTAGTTGCATTGCTTAAATATGAAAGTAATCAGACAGACATGTGGTGCCCAAAGTTACACCCTTTAGTTGCCATTCCTGGTCTTCGATTTTTTTGGAAATTCCTGTTATCTTTATTCATACATTTTATGTTTATCTTTTTTTTCCCTTGGTACTGGGGTAAAAATAATTGCTAAATGTTTGGTGGGGGGTAAAAAAAAAAAAAAATTCTGTTGGTGGTACCCTTAAAATTGATGGGCGTTCCACCCCCTGGTGGGAAATTTAAATGGAATAGCCCTTAATTCTGTATTAAGTCTTACACTTGAAGTCATTACACACCAAGTATAGTGAAACCTGTCTAAACAGAACATCTCTGGGACCAACTTTTGTGTTTGGAATAGACAGGTGCTCATTTTATACAGATTATTTTACTGATTTTTTACATTGTGGCGACTTCATTTAAAGTTTGGTTTACACAGGATTTCTGGGATTCCAGTTTATTCAGTGTTCAGTTAAGACAGATTTCACTGTACTTTAATTAAAATTTATCTGTTACAGCAGCCTTTTTTTAACAGGAGTTTTGAAGGTTGAGATGGACATTATCACTAGTATTGCAGCAAGTCCAATAGGAAGAGCTGCGATATTGAGATATAATAACTTGTAATATTGACTCCTCCTAAGCTTTACATGGGATGGCTATAACATTTAGAATGCTTTGTTGCCACCACATGGACTTGTGGAGATGGACATAATTTGTCTTGGAGTTATTGCCCATTTTCCTCTGTGTCAAATTGGAATATGATTGCTACTACCACTGTTTTAATCAGATAACTCTGATTTAACATACTTGATTGGTTTTATTAAGCTACATATGTTTGTATATTAGCTGATACCCTGTTTGGGGCATACAAGTTTCTTGGATTTGTTTGAATTTTTTATTGAAATTTTATGCTATTCGAATTGTTTTTATGTTGTTGTTATTCAGACTAATTTCAAAGTGAAAATAGAACTTATTTCTGTGCAAGAATTTGAAGGGAATGTTTGTTTGCTCAAACCTACCATGGGTAGGTAGGTAGGGATTTTTTATTTGTAATGTGTTAAGATTTGGAATAAGATAACTTATTGCTATGGTATTTGAAGATATCTGGAAATGGAAAAAAACAAACATTTGTTTTGAATGAATTTTTTTGGTGTTTAATGCCACTTTCGGTAATATTTCAGCTATGTCATGGCGACCAGCTTTAGTGGTGGAGGAAGCCGGAGTACCTGAAGAGAACCACCAACCCTGGGCAAGCAACTGATAAACTTTATCACTTGCGGCTGTGAGTCGAGTGCACCCTTTTTTGTAATGTACAAAGCTGGGCACGAACCCACGCCATATTGATGATAGGCTTGTATGAGCTGTTAGATCCAACGACCTAACTCATTGAGCCACCCGGGCCCCCATTTGTTTTAAAAAATTCGAGTAGGCAACTTTTTTTTCTAGTAGATCCTTTTGGTGCAAACAAACAAGTTTTCCTTTGACTAATACTGAAAAAATATTGGTCGGTGTCATGTCACATTACGTTTACTAATGATCATAACAATAACATCAGTTTTAAAGGTCTCGACATACATTATTACTAGTATCACAGGTTGTCTTATTGGACTCACTGCTATACTAATGATAATGTCTGTCTTGAGCTTCAAAGCTGTCATTATTATACCCCCCGCAAACAAAGTTTGGAGGGGTATATAGGATTCACCTTGTCCGTCCGTCCGTCCATGTACCTTGTAAGCGCAAAATTTAAAAGGAGAGATAATTCAACTTATACTGTCCACTTATACTTTCACGAAAAGGGGGG
>MJUT01045641.1:206074-216534 GCA_002080005.1 Gigantidas platifrons | reverse complement strand
ACTAGTATCAGATAGTCTCTCATGTTCATTTACATCAATATCCTTTCTTACTACAAGCTGTTCCTTTTCTTTAATTTGTGTCTAAGTGTAATATTGGATAGTCTCTCATGTTCTTTTCATTCATATCCTTTCTTACTACAAGTTGTCCCTTTACTTGATTTTGTGTCTAAGTGTAATACTAGTATCATATAGTCTCTCATGTTCATTTACATCAATATCCTTTCTTACTACAAACTGTTCCCTTTCTTTAATTTGTGTCTAAGTGTAATATTGGATAGTCTCTCATGTTCTTTTCATTCATATCCTTTCTTACTACAAGTTGTCCCTTTACTTAATTTTGTGTCTAAGTGTAATACTAGTATCAGATAGTCTCTCGTGTTCATTTACATCTATATCCTTTCTTACTGCAAGCTGTACCTTTTCTTTAATTTGTGTCTAAGTGTAAATATTGGATAGTCTCTCGTGTTCATTTAATAGAAGTGTTACTCAGTTTCTAATCGTCTAATATAATCAAACAATGCCTATATGGGTCATTATAAAAAAACACGCACTTTTCTGTTATTACGCAATTAAAAGACAAATATCAACCAAACTGATTGGAGAAAACATGTTTTGCATGAAGGTACATCAGCTCTCTGTAGTTTTACCATCTAAATTCAGATTGGTCCAATGGCGAATTTATATTTGCTACACGAAGACCTGTTTTGTCCTTGGTGTTACGTGTTATTTTTCCAGAATGACTTTCTTTTGGTCAATTGTACTATTCAGATGTAATGATTTTATTCGATCTTTATATTATTTTTGAACTCAGGCTATTCCTAAAATTCTAATTGAACAACATTATTGTTGCTCGATATACCGGGTATATTGAAATTTAAAAAGAAAATTAGAAAAAAAAACCTGCTGTTATAGATTTTCATGTCTGTGGTGTTACCCTTCCTATTGAGGCTGGTAAGAGTTATCCGTCTTGTCATATTTGAAGCAAAAATAGTTTCTCCCGTTGCTTATTTCCTGTTTCATGACATGTGCAGACGACAAAAACAAAAGTGATCCATAAACTAATGTAGAGCCGAAAATGTACGTGCGATTGGCATAGTATATAAATGTTATGTCTATGGTGTACATCTCACTACTTCTTTTTGTTAGAATTGAACAAAATGTAAAAATACACAATACATTGCATTTGGTATTCTTCACTGGATATACATAATAAAATATCGCCAGGGAGCATTATGTTCCTTTTATCATGAACATACTTACATGTTTTCTGCGGTGTTACTGTCAATGGTGTTACCATAAAGATTGTGTAACACCACAGACATTTAGCATTAAAATTGTGAATAAACACATTATTCCATAAACAGTAATATTCAGAACATAATAATGCTCTTTAACCTATGCAGAAAAATTGTTCAAACATCGTCATTTATATATAAGATATAGTTTAACAAGCTGGTGGGAGTATACTTTTTAGACCTGGTAACACCAGGGACATATCTTCATAACACCATGGACAATACTGATATTGCTCATGCATTAAACCAATATGTTGAAAAACAACTGAATATTGTACTGAAAACAATAAGAAAACAACACATATAGGTTGATAGTTGTGTTTTTTTCTTGAATTAAATGTTTACATTCATGAAGATGTCCCTGGTGTTACTTTTGTCATCTGTGGTGTTACCTCTTGTCAATGGTGTTACCTCATGTAAATTGTTTCATAAAAAGGATAATTGACATAATTGAAGTAAATTATATTATAGTTGAATAAAGTTGACTTTGATAACTATGTATAAGTCATATTTTCTTTATATAAAGTGAAACAAAATACAATTATGAAAACTTGTTTGTTTCATAATGCAGCTTAAATGGAATTCCACAACTACATATCCAAATATTGTGAAAAAAAAACTAGTGCTCCACTAGAAAATATCTTACATTATGCATAATTTCCCTGTATATTATGTATGTAACCACTTTTTACACAAAAATTATTTTTCATTTTCCTAAAAAGAATAATTTTATGTTGGTAACACCACAAACTGAAAGGTATTAGGGGGTGCTACATATCTAGAAATATTTTGCTTCATGGTGGTTTTCCCGACTGCATATTATGTGAATATGTCATTGTAATGTAGGAAAAACTAATAGGCTAAAGCAAAACGGGAACGAAAATATTTGATGTCACCAAAATATGAACAGGAAAAAGTGCGTGTATTTTGATAATGACCCATATAGCTACATGGTTACCAAGTATCAGTTACCAGGAAGTGATTTTGTCATATTGTAGCAGATATTTGGTCGAGAGGCTCTAGAATTGGGGTAATAATAACTATGTTGAAATATACCGTGATTTGACCCCTGTACATTTGACTCCGTTTTTATTGTGAGTTCTATATATTATTAATTTACAGTATTCCACCAAGTGTTAGATGTCGCGGATGTCGAAAGGTTTTACGTTTAAATGAAAAAATAAACAGTATCTACTGTTCCCCTTTAAGACCATAATTGCAGACTAAATTATGAATGACCGACTTTTCTATAAAAAGGCATTATCAGTTTTAAAAATCTACTTGTTGTACATATGAATTTAAATGCAATGTGCTATTTTGTATATAAAAGTTCTAGATGAATGATTTGAAACTATCCGCTGATTGTGTCACTGTCAAAGTGGGTCAGTTTAAATAATTGAAGAATATTGTAACATATTGTATAACGACAAGTGTTGATTGGTTTCTTCTATCCGGAACAATGACTGAGTGATCCGGAGGTATTTCAGCAATGGAGAAAGCTGACGACAGTGACACAGAATCGGGTATGTATTGATCTACAGTAGCTACCTATGTAATATTGTGTAATTCGTGTTTTATATGTTTTGAGTGAATGTAATCATTTTGAAAATAGATACTTTTAAGTAAAAATATATATTCAATTTGAGCCAATGCATTTATTCGGAGTAAAGCCCATTCCCGAAACCATAGTAACTGAAATATAGCAAAGTCACGATTTCCTCTAAATCGATTAAAGGAAAAGACCAGTCAGTTGAAAAGTTGTTTTAATTCAATTCATTATAACTTGTTATTCGTAAATAACTTATTATTTAAAAAAAAAAACACCTTTATTAACATTAATATACCCAATTAAAAATATGAATATTTGGAATTTCCTGTCGTAGTGTAAGCGGCCATGACACCTCTTCATGTGACGTCACGCAGTCAGATCATGTTAATTGAATAAATAACATGTATCTGACTCTTTTCAACATCGTGCCCGTTTGGTTATGTTTTAATATCAGATCAACTGCAATACAATGTTTATAATTGTATATCGTTCTACTTTTGTTCTTAATATTCCCATCCCATGTTACATTTTCATAAAACAAAGGAGTTTATTTGTACGGTGAAAAAGGGAGGGAGGGTGTTCTACGTATATTTTCATGTTTTACGTGATTGGCCGTAGGTTAAATAACTGTCAGTTTTAAGTCGTTTTATGCTTACACATGTTTTTTTTTTCTTTTTTTGTCCCCAATGCTGTCGTACTTTCCGTGTTTTTCGTGGTCACTGGTCGATGTGTTGACAAAAGATAGTCCTGACCGGTAATTACAAAAAAAAAATTCTTTTCACATTTTCCCTTTCATTAGTGCAATAAAATGCTTGACATGAAGTCATAATGATATTGTAAATATCAAAAGATAAATATACGACGTTATTTTACGATTTACATAATTTTTAATGATAAAATTGCAACTGATACAATGCTGATATACACCGACTTTTACTACGTCACGGGCAGGATAAATCCGAGAATAGATTATGATCCCATTATGACTTTTGTCTCCTCCACATTGAAGAGTTTTGAAAAATGGCGATCCCCATTATTTAGTGCTACAGGCAACTTCAATCATCAAATTCTACCTTACAGTATACTATTTTTAACATTCATTAACACAAATGTCTTTTATTTACTGTCATTTAAATTTTCACGCTAAATTGTTAAGACCATTAAAATAATTTCTCGTTAGACTGGAATAGGGTGCAATCTAGATCTGTTGATTATCGATGATACCCACACTCTGCATATTTCATAGTGCATGCTATGTTATATATAAGGTCGTCTTGAAAGAAAAAACAAATATGCAATATACAATAACTGAAGTTTCTAAATAAACGTTGGAGAATATGGAAGTGGCAATTAAAATGTAAAATCAAGAGAGTACACAAGACGAAGAAAAAAAAAATGTAACACAATATGCACAACTAACGTAAATTTGATATGGGCCCTTCTACAAACAACTGGAGGTAAAGACGAACGAACATATGTTTTTATTGGAAATCGTAACGGACATCACAACGTAAAGACACATAATGGGACAACCACAAAAATGAGCAACACAGACTCAAATAAAACCAGGATGAACTCGGGTGCTCGGGAATGGCAAGCATTTCCTGGTTCTTATAAGACACCCGATGTGTTATTCATATGTACAAGTAAAGTCCGGTAAAAGTCTTTGCAGTGAAAAGGAAAGAAAACATCTATGTAAAATGCAAAAGATTCAATAAATGCATTGAACCAGCTACGATTTAAATTTTAATATATTGCTAATCAAAATGGTTATGACTTGCAGGTGGTATTTTATATACATATTTTTGTATCAACTTGAAACATAAGAAAAATACACAGTTTTTCAACAATTCAAGGGACATGCGTCTAATGTATAACGATTTCAAAGTATCTAATTGTTTTGGCTTCAAATAAAAGTATATTCCCAAATTTTAAATCCGCAAATGTGAATCGACTACAAAGCTGGGTCCGACGATTTTTGTTTGTTTGCGAATTAACAACCGAATAAACCATCTCCCCGGCAAATTGAAATATTTCCGTTTGATTTATATTAATACACCTATCACGACAGGGATGATGCTGATAGAGCAGTGGAAAACATCTGAGGTTGACCGAATGGCGGTCTTCCAAAATTCTATTCCTCTTTCATTTGTTTCAGAATCGTCCACAAACAAAAAGCGCCGAATAGACCATGCAATGGAACCAAGAGATGGTAGGCAACAGTTACTTGTATAATTATTAAATGTTTTCATGATGACGGTGAAAATATTTACGCAATTATTTTTTGTCCCCCGACGCTTCGTCGAAGGAGACTATAGAAATGGGTATCGTCCGTCCGTCCGTCCGTGTGCTTTTTGGTTTCCAGATGATAACTTGTGAATGAAAAGTCAGATTGAAGCTAGGTGTGGCATGTAAGTGTATCTTATGAATATCTAAGTCAAGTTCGATAATGACAATTTTTCGACTATTTTTACTAGAGTTGTGCCCCTTTTTATACCTCAAAATTGCTAAATATTTGGTTTCCAGATGATAATTTGGGAACAAATAGTCAGATTGAAACTAGGTTTGGTATGTAAGTGTATCTCATGAATATTTAGGTCAAGTTCGATAGTGATCATTTTTCGACAAATCTTACCAGAGTTACTCCCCTTTTTTTACTTCAAAATTGCTAATATTTTGGTTTCCAAATTATAACTTGTGAACAAAAAGTCAGATTGAAACTAGGTTTGGTATGTAATTGTATCTCATGAATATCTAGGTCAAGTTCGATAATGATGATTTTTCGACAAATCTAACCAGAGTTACTCCCCTTTTTTTACTTCAAAATGGTCCTTGGATGGTCCCCTTTCAGAATTATGAGTGATACAGGCTCACCTGACCCTCTAGTTTACAGCAGTTTCAAAATTTAATCTTACGATATAACCTTGGCGTCGGGGGACCAGTGGCCAACAGCCTTTTATTTTTTTTAAGACAAAAGACTATATACATATATGACAAATACATTATGCTGACCATCATAAGCACTTGATCAAGCGTGATTTATTTATTGATTTAGTAATTAATATCTCGATATCTTTTGATGTTTCAAATAATTACCTCAATCAAATTGAACATGCACAACTATGCGTGACGACTTTTATAAAGCGTCAGTCTTCCTAAATTGAAATTAAATTATCAAGGCGGAGAAGCCTCATAGTCTCTCAAGAAAGAACATTATTACCATTCCAAGATGATAACTATTATTTGGAACCTTATTTGACACCATAATGTTGTTTGTGAATACATGTATATGATTGATTGATTGGTGTTTAATGCCAACTTGAGTATTTCACCTATATTTGTGGATTCAAATTCTCCTAAAGTCAACTGTTCTGTTCTGCTACCGTTATTGTTCGTCTGCTTCTGGTTCCAGAAATATAACCTTTCTAGGTCCTTTTCCAAAACATTATTGATCTGAGAGTCTACAAATTCTTTTGAAATCATATTGTTCCATGTCATGGATATTGTTCTTCTTGTCCCTGCAATGTATAATTGCTAGATACGTCAAAATAAAAATAATAGGTCTGAGAGCCTTACATGATATTTTCCATTGTTGAAAGTCAAATATTTTTAAATACAATTATTCACTGTTACAGCTTTTGTACTTCTGATTCAAGAAATGTATTGTTAGGTTATTTTTCCAATTATAATAGACCTTAGAGTCTTCATTGATATTTACCTAAATTGGAATTCAAATTCTCCTAAATAAGGGTAATAACAAAATTACCGAACACCGAGCAATCTTCCAAAGGGAAAGTCAAAACTCATAAATCAACAAACAGACAAAATCAGTCAGCAACCGGAAAACTGGGAAAACCGCAAAGTCAACTGTTCTTTATTACGCGTACCGTTATTGTTATACTGCTTCTGATTCAAGTAATATAACCTTGCTCGTTACTTTTCCAAAACATTTTTGGCCTCAGAGTCTACAAATTCTTTAGAAATAAAATTGTTCCATGTCACAGATATTGTTGTTCTTATCCCTGCAATGTACAATTGCTAGATACTTAAAAAAAAATATTTTAAAAAAGGATTGAGAGCCTTATATGATATTTTCCATAGTTGAAAGTCAAATAATTAAAAAAAGAATATAAAAAAGCTTTTGATCTTCTCATTCCAGAAATAGAATGGTCGTTAGGTTATTTTGTCAAATATAATAGGTCTGCGAGTCTTCCATAATATTAACTAATGTTGGAATTGATTGTTCCAGGCTAAAATTAAGCTGTAGTTTTTCTGGTTCGAAATATTTATAGTTACTAGGTATCTTTCCAGAACATAGTAAGCGTAAGAGCCTTTTGGGATATTTACCAAAGTTGGAATTCAATCAAAAATTGAATGCAATCTTTTGTAATTGTATTGGTGTGTAAAGGCGTTAACCAAAGTACACTTTGTATGAAACCCGATAGTGCTTACTATGCAAATGTACTTCTGTAAACTCAATTTGCGACCATCAAATCTCCAACTGATGCCGTGAAATTTTCAAATACAATAAAGTTATCTCCTAAATGACGATGAAATTAAGGATTGTATGGAGGCACAAGTACCGAAAAATACAAAACAGAAAACTAAATAGAATAATTGTTGATCAGTTATTTTGCTGTTTTTAATTCATTTTTAGAGTTTACGAGATCTGTATTGATACAGAACATTTTCCTAACGAACTTGATACTGTTGTGCAGGTGTTCTATTTAGACTGTATTGAAAGTTAAACATAAAATTGTTGTTATAGTATTGATAATTTCAGCTGTATAATAAATAGGTTATTATACAGTGTTATGTACAATATGGAAAGATATTGTACTCGTCCGTATTGTATTGAACACCCGTATTGGATTCGACGCCTGCAGCACGTCCAATACAGGTTTTCAATACAATACAGACGAGTACAATATCTTTCCATATTGTGTATAACACTGTATAATAACCTATTATTATTTGTTTTAATATTCGACTAGATTTTTTAATTATTATTGTGTGTAGTAATTAGTTTTCATGACGTTAGAAATAGTTTCATCAAGTGGGCGTGGTTGAATTATTAAAATTCAGTTTTCATTTAAAACAAGTGTTAAATACAAAATATGATTTCTTTGCCAAGAACAACTATTCTGTATTGTTGTTTTAGCATTATGGTTATGTTGTTTAACGCCACTTTCAACAATATTTCAGTCATATCGTGGCAGTATTTTATTGTTGTTCACCATAAGTTTTTTTTGTATTAAAGAAATGTAAGAATAATTCACAATTTCCAATCCGCATTGTTATTAACGATTATATATTATGTGATAACTTGCAGGCAATGACGGTATGTTCAAGCAACCCAAATCAGCAACAGAAGGTATGGTATTTACTCATTAGATGCAAATACCAAAAGTCTAACCCCCACCCGAAACAAAAACAAAGGAAGATAGAACTAATACAAAATACATAAAACCAGACAAAACAGCAACAGGTTTAACCCTTCCGAACANATACCAAAGAGGTAATCAGAATCTGTAGATCGAAGGATAGACAACACAATGGCGAAAAGATACCAAAGAGGTAATCAGAATCTGTAGATCGAAGGATAGACAACACAATGGCGAAAAGATACCAAAGAGGTAATCAGAATCTGTAGATCGAAGGATAGACAACACAATGGCGAAAAGATACCAAAGAGGTAATCAGAATCTGTAGATCGAAGGATAGACAACACAATGGCGAAAAGATACCAAAGAGGTAATCAGAATCTGTAGATCGAAGGATAGACAACACAATGGCCAAAAGACTAAGGACAAATGATCAAACAACGATCCACAAAACATACATATAAAACTAAAGATCGAATAACACGGACCCATTAATAACCGGGGATGAATTCATGTGCTGCATTAGTGGCAGGAACTGATGTACACGGACCCACTAATAACCGAGGCTAAACTCATGTGCTCCATTAGTGGCAGGAACTGATGTACACGGACCCACTAATAACCGGGGATGAACTCATGTGCTCCATTAGTGGCAGGAACTGATGTACACGGACCCACTAATAACCGAGGCTAAACTCATGTGCTCCATTAGTGGCAGGAACTGATGTCAAATATTTGAAAATATGGATATATATAAATAAGACATACCATGCGTTTTTCTTTCTCAACCACTGAAGCTGTTATTCTGTTTATATATAGTACATAAACCCTCTGTCTTCTATATGGGAAATTTCTCTCAGAACTGACAAGTATGGAGAAATTTAAATTGTGTCTTACCACGAACAATCATTTGGCTTCACTACCAGAAGGATTTCAATAAATCAACTATTTTGTTTTCACTTAAAATCATATTTTTATTTCTTATTATGAGTACCGTTAATAACTTTTCGCTGGTCATAAATGGTTAGGCGTGCTAGCACCATGTGTAATTGAGCATCAGTAAGCATTCCGGTCTTGTATAACCGAGGTTACTTTTTTGTATGATATAGCTGAGAAATCGTTGACTTTGATTTTAACCACCTCGCTAACTAAACCTTTGATTCAACACCATATTTAAAAGATATCTGCAATAATTAAACAATCTATTTCCAATCATATTTATTTTATGTTCGAAACTAGAAACCTTTAAAATGATCTACACCACACAATCTTACATAAATACTGCATTTTTTTAAATGTATGTCTGTGGTTACGACAATTGTAGTCACGTTTGAGGTTTATGGTATTTAACGCCACGTTCAACAATATTTCAGTTATATCGTGGCGGTCAGCTTTGGTGGAGGAAACCGGAGTACCTAGAGAAAACCATTGACCTGCCGCAATTGTAGTCAGTGTTTCGGTACTGGTATAGTGCATTAACTATATTTATTATTGAAATTTACTGTTTCTAAATAATCTAATAATTTTTATAAGCTAAGGTTCTCATCCCACAGGTTTATGTGACCTTGGCCAATTTTAGCTTTCCCGTCTACTCTGTTTGGTTTTCTTGCTCACAGAGACTTTAAAATCATTCAGTTTTCCAATCTTTTGTTCTTGACCACATCTGATAAAGATTATCACAGAACAGCGTCGTGCACCCTAAATTATATATCTACGTTTTGGTGAGCAGTATTCTAAATTGTGGCATCAACAGATTATTAAAGATATCGCCCACTCAGGCGAGGTGTACTCGATACAACATTATGTGATAAAGTTTGTCATTGGCCTGCGGCAAACTGACCACCACGATATAACTGTAATATTGTTAAAAGTGATGTTAAACACCATAACCCTAACAGTAACCCCTTAAAGATATATATCTTATTAAATATTAAAGAAAAACGTTTCATTTAGGTCCACGACATTTTGGTCAAAGAAGGAGCAGCTCATCTGTTACTGGGGATGGTTCACAGGTACAGAGCTCCAGTGACACAGGTATAGTATTTAATCACGATCAACTCTGACTCATGATTTATATACATGTATTAATTATATTTTTTATTTTCATAATATTATTTATTAGGGGCAGAACCAGACTTTTCGAGAAGAGGGACGGGCCCACTTCTTTTTAGTTTCTAAAAAAATTGTAGGAGGCTGCGGACAGACATTCGTTTAACATTGTAGTAAAGGTTT
>MJUT01045641.1:165869-177364 GCA_002080005.1 Gigantidas platifrons | reverse complement strand
TAATGAAATCCACCTCCCCTGATAATAACCAATGGACCAGACATAAGTATAAACTTATAAATAAAACAAAGGACTTCCTGTTAGACATGTGTAGGTAAAGACGTGTTTTCAGTTTGCACTGGGGCATTGACAATTCATTGATGATATTCACCTCAAAACTATTTTTTTGATGTTTCTAATATACACTTTTCCAGACTTTCAACCATAGCATTTAAAATAGTAATTAGAGAAACAATTATAACACGATACGGTCCACTCGACACGGTCGGCAATATTTGAAATTCAAATCTGTGTATCAACATGGCTAAATATGAATGTAACAAATTTGAAGATATTGCTGGATGTTTCCAGCAACTACAAACTTATATGAACACGCAAATTGGGGAAGTGAGTTTGAGGGTGAATTCCGTGGAAGACAGAGTTGAGGTCATAGAAAACCATGTCGAGTATGCCCTAGCTGAGTTCAACGAACTTCACAACACACATGTACCAAACTTAGAAACTAAACTAGATAAAGAACAATCCGAGAGACTAAAATTAGAAATGTGGGGAAGAAAGTGGAACTTAGTTATTCGGGGAATTGAAGGTGAAAAGGATCACAGGGACTCGGTTAATGGACATATTTTTTAAATTATTATTTTACGTGGTTTTTCTATTTACTGTTTGTTTTTATTAAATCATTATCGTTAGGTGCTAACGATAATGATTTAATAAAAACAGACAGTAAATAGGAAAACCACGTAAAATAATAAAAAAAAATATGTCCATTAACCGAGTCACTGTGAAAAGGATCGGATAGAACGGCCTAGGGAAACAGAGTTATTAGTCAGAGCCTTCCTGAAGAAGTTTCTTTCATTCGCTGAAGATCAGGCTAATAATATGTTGTTTACGGCTGTTCATAGACTAAAAGCGGGTTCTGAAGGACGAAAGAGCGTTATATTACGTCTTTCGAGCTTAATTGACAGGGACGAGATTCTAGAAAAAGCTCTAAAGCTGAAACCGGGCTCTGGATATAGCATTGTCCTCGACCTACCACCTTCGCTAGCTATGTGTAGATCAGAACTTTTGAAAAACAGAAGGGAGATGCCTGAAGGTATGCGTAAAAATTCAAACTTGTGTATCTGAAAGAAACGCCATTCGTTGATCTAGTGGAGAAAAAGACCGGTCGTAGATAGACTTTTCATGAATAAACAAAATAACTATGATAGTATATGTACTTTAATTATATTAGCTTCTTATGTTATAATTAGGTTTTTCTCGTTTTTTTCTTTTTAAATTTTTGTTCAACGATACCGGAATGTCAGTCTGGTGATTACACACTTATAATATTAAAAATTGAATATCGATGTTTTCTCCGAGGTCAAAATGGCTGCGCCCATCGTAAGTTAACCAGGTAGTTTTAATTTTTAGTTTAAGCAATTTCAGAAAGTCCACGCTTTTACTTGATCAAAATAAACAAATAATGAGCTATGACTTTTTTCAGGACACATATCATGTTGACACCACATTTGTTGAGTTCTATGGTATTATAAGTGCAATAGCAAGACATTGGAAACACTTGATCAATACCTGTCACAATTTAATATATAAAGAGAATAAGTTTATTCATCAGTTACAGATTGACCCAAAACCCTGTAAATATTTCTATAGACAGCTTATTAATAAAAACACAGTTGTACCTGTAAATATTATTAATAAGTGGTCAAATGAGTTTGATATAGAAGAAACCGAATGGTGTCTTATCTTTTCAGAATCTTTTTCATTATCAAAAAATAATAAATTGTCATGTTTTCAATATAAACTAATTCACAGAATTCTTGCTCTAAATCCCTATCTCTATAAGTGCAAGATAAAAGAAGCTGAATTATGTTCCTTTTGCAATGAAGCAAAAGAAACTTATCAACACTTTTTTTGGGACTGTAATGTAACAAAAAACGGGTCCCTCTAAAACAAGAAACGAAACAGAAACGAAGCGCAACGAAACGAAACGGAACCTGGCGAAACGAAACGGAACCTGGCGAAACGAAACGAAACGAAGCGAAACGAAACGAAACCTGGCCTATGGGAAAATGGTTGGCTAATTTATTTGAACCCATACGTCAGTCCGTTGGCTTTTTTAAAAACGGTCAGCATAAAGTGATGTGCTTAATCTGTACGTCCGTCCATCCGTTACCAGATGTGCACTCCCAACTCATTCTAAACTATTTAACTGGTCCATGAGACTTTCGGAGAATCTTGATTATATTGCCATTTTGCACCTCTTATTCCATTTTCTATCAGATTTTTTTTTGGGGGGGGGGAGGGTATAATTTCTACTTTTATAGATGCACGTCATACCCTTTACGGGCAATGTGATCATGTTATGTTTTGACATGTCCGTTGGTTTTTCATCACACTGTTGTTTCTTTACATTCCCTATTTTTATGCAATCTTTCTGATATCAACAAGCGGGAATCAATTGAACCACAAAACGGCAAGACAATCGTAATTAAAATGACTTTTTTTTTTCGCTTTGAGGCAGTTTTGTTTTCACTTTGGCCTAAACAAAATATCTGCAATAATTCTCAAATTGTGTGTTATAAAAAAGACTGTTTAATATGACTGCCGAGAGAATGTCCCTTCACGCGTACATTTCCTGTCAATTTCATGAAAATACGTGCAACATATCAATATATTTATACGAGAAGTTAATCACGTGCCTCGCGCAGAGTAGATCATGCAAACCCTTCCGATGCACCTGGTGATACTCCCGGTTTTGGTGTGAGGGTTCAGATTGCTAGTGCTTTTATTTTTTTATGGCGTTCGTTTTCAAATCTGTTTATTTGTTTTGTCCTTGTTGTTTCAGCAGTGTAATATGGGCGAGGTGGAAGAAGAAAGTCGTTTTCTTTCATTTTGTAATCAACACACGGAGGGAGGACAGACAAAATCTAAATAAACTCATAATTCAATGTTGTCCTAACCTTTTAAACGTGAATTCACAAGAACAATTTATTTGGTTAATGACAACTGTATAGAAAATAAGAAGTCAGTTTATCCAGAGAAATTATAAATGATGCATGTCAGTATTTCATTTTATTGTTAACTTTACATTGCTTGCAGTTCTGGATCTGACACGGGGAAACACCATCCCCTGGTGTCTATCCAAGTATTGCAACCAGTGGCAATACACCCACACTAATCATGATCGTTATAATATGTCTTCGCTTTTTGTGGGCCCTTGATTGGAACAATAAAGTTATGTTATGTTATCGTCTCTATTTGTGTAATCTCTGTATCATCATTTTGTTTTGGACCTAGGATTTTCTGGATTATCCCTTTGGCTTGTTGCTTTGATATAAAGAACTCCCCTGTCCACAGTTCACCGAACCGTTAATACTAGTGAAGGCATGAACGGAGCATTGCCAAATTTTAAACTATGGGAATGTATTAGATATGTTTCGAAACATTATCCTTTTTGACGTTTCGGATTTGTTTCTCAGTTTTGTTTCGTTTCGATTTCCATTTCGTTTCGTTTCGTTTCGTTTCGCCCGGTTCCGTTTCGTTTCGTCCGGTTTCGTTTCGTTTCGCAATGTTTCGTTTCGTTTCGTTGCGTTTCGTTTCTGTTTCGTTTCTTGTTTTAGAGGGACCCACAAAAAACTTCTGGTTTTCAATAATGGACTTTCTAAAAAATATAGGTGGAAGCAATGTAAACTTGACTCCAAAAGGTATTATTTTGGGAAATGTACAGTTTGAAAGTAGTCTACCTGTACAGAATTGTCTACTTATTCTCAAATATTACTTGTATATATGCAAGTTAAAGGATATGTTACCAAACTTGAATGCAGGGTTACAATATCTCAATTCTAAAATAAAAATGGAAAAGTACTCTGCACGTATTTTATCACCCTCTGTAGTTGGTGATTGCTTCAACATGAAATGGCAGCCTCTTGAGGTAGCATTGGCAAATGTACATGTATGGCTAAAATAGATATGTATGTATGATTGAAAATGATCTTAGTATATGTGTGTTGGGAGTCAAAAAACAATATATAATTGATTAATGTAACTGAATATATACATTACATGTTTATTCCTTTTTCAAAAATAAACAAGTTACAAAAAAAAACTTATAAATAAAGTCTTCCCCGAAGTGACTTTGATGCGTAACAATATTGTTGTGTACCGGTATTAGTGTGGTAGACGGGGACCGAAATATATTTTACTTTAATGTACCCACCGAACATATACCTAAATTATATATCATTGGAAAGAAAAATTCATACTCTATCCATATAGTCGGGTCGTAAAAACGGGAACTGGTTGCATTTCCTTAAAAAGGGAGATAAACGTTCTACCCAAAATT
Source organism: Gigantidas platifrons (assembly GCA_002080005.1). Classification (NCBI taxonomy): domain Eukaryota; kingdom Metazoa; phylum Mollusca; class Bivalvia; order Mytilida; family Modiolidae; genus Gigantidas; species Gigantidas platifrons. The sequence continues at coordinate 173,022 of MJUT01045641.1, read as the reverse complement.
TTATGAAAATATATGAGTTATAACTTTTGGGTTGCTCCCCTTGAATTCAATTCCCACAAAGGGATGACATTATCGTTTTTGCAAAATTTTGTATACACTATTAAGTCTTTCATATATACTTTAAAGTTTAGTTCTGAAAAAAATGTGTATTTTTGTAGGTTTTGATGACATAGTCAGTTTCCTTCACATTTTTAATGTCGCCAATAGGGACCTGATCTTGACCTTTGTATGGAAACGTCTTGACCTGAATGTGCTTTAATTAGTTGATGATAACATTGATACTATTTTTTACAACGAAATTTAACTTCTATTTCACAAATAAAAAATTCTCTGGCGTATATAAAAAGGGGTGTGGGCGTCCTTCACTTGTCCATAAACTTCATTGTTCTTGTTCCTGTCACTGATATGACTGTGTGGTATTCTTAATCAATGTTTTTGCTCCGCGTTGGTTTCAACGAATGTTGTATAACCTAAAGAGGCCATAAAACAGCAAAATAAGCATATAAGTCGATATCAACATATTTATATCAGTCAGTATCAATAGGACTATCCTGGTCCAAACCAAATGACAGAACAACATCACTATCTAACTACAAAATGACAATTGTGGACGTGTCACGACATTACATGGCAGATAATTTTGTCCACAACAACAAACACGGGTTGTTTTCTACGTCACACGCACGGATACTTGAATATCGCCTCGAGGTATGTTTATGCAGTTGTACAATTTAAAAAAAGGAAAACTAACAAAACTAAGTAATTCACCGAAGGGCCCACGTATCAGACTTAATTGTTAGCATACATTCATTGCGTGGAAACCCGTCAGTTTTGCAAACAATTCTGTACAGTTAAATGGGTTTTGTGTGAACGATATCTTTGCCCGGAATTTTAACTGTACAGAAGTGTTTGCAAAACTAACGGGATTCCACGCAATAAATGTATGCTAACAATGAAATCTGATATCTTCGGTGAACTGCTTGGTTTTGTTACTTTCCCTTTTTTTAAATTGTGCAACTGCATAAACCTACCTCGAAGCGATGTTCAAGTATCCGTGCGTGTGACGTAGCAAACCACCCGTGAACAAAGTCTTTTAAAAATCTACTAAATTTCAGACATCATGATCATCGTCTTCCAGTAAGGTAATATTCTTTGTTATGGCATTTTTACACATGTCACTACCATAAGAGGGACACAGATCTGTACACGACAGATTCTGTTCAAAACAAACACAGCTACTGGAACAAATTGATTTGCCTTTGCAACTGAACACGAGATCCTGCAGGAAGCCTGGTGACATTTGTCCCCGGAAGACGACAGGGATCAGACCACCCTTGTCTTCCCATCCGATCATTAAAGGAGACCTAACAGGGGGTGCGCTTTTTGTGAGGATTTCCAGATATAGGTCTGCACAGATGCTCTTAGTACATGCTGATGGAATGTCGCTTCTCATGGTGGTAACTTGGTCAGGCTTGCTTCTTTTTTTTGTGCCAACCCGATAACTCAATGCGCACTCCATCAACTTGTTCACACGCTCACCGGATGCAATTTTATGTACCTTAAAATCTTTCTTGAACGTATTATTTTGACAAATGAAACAAAAATCCCACTTAATGGGCTCGTACTGGGAGCATGTTACAACACTTGTTTATGACGTAGTTGAAACTTGTTCAGTACTTGTAAAATTTATCTGATCTGTTTTGTTTACTTGTATATTTTCTATAGCAATTACGGTGGTAAACAACTTTAATTTTACGTGATATAAAATTGTACATTGTGAACATTTCAGGCAAAATACGAGAATGCACCTCATCTCTTCTAAATTCCATCGATCTGACAAAACTATTTTTGCTTACATCTCGCATACAAATCACAGGTTTTGCATTGGAACATTGACAATGCATTGCTCACAGTTCAACGTTTATCTCCTCCTTTTTGGACTAGATGGAGAAAGTTTCAAAGGACTACCAAACGATGCCATCATACGGAATATGAACGCATCTGTCCGGTTAAATTCTGGTACTACAATAACTGAATTACTAATCAACAAAATACACTAATTATCGACAAACAAACGACAAAAACAACGCCAAATGAAGTCTAAAAACATCAGTAAACAGTGTGGGAAAATCACTTAACAATGAAATAAATCAGAAACTAAGCTATTTCATTCAAAGAAGACAACGTGCTATTTAATGACACGAAGATCAGTGGAACCATATTTATAGAATCGGAAACGGCGTATCAAATTTCCGCGTATAAAAGGCATTAAATGAGAGAGGAAACAATTCGGTTGTTTCGAATCATTTCCATTCCGTCAAAATTTTGTTTAGTTTCGTCTGCCAGATCACGTGATTTCGATGGAACTGCTGGTCCTGAGCTTCCGGTGTCAATGTACACAACAAAAACTCCAATCGATATGTGCCGTTTTAACGTTCGATTCTCAAGTTAAAAATATCTTAACATTTTCTGTAAAAGACAGATATCAATTAAATTATTTTATTTGTATCAAAGACTTCAACGCAGAGACAAACAATTCTTTAAAATTAAATTTGTTTTCTTTCTTTATTTGCGGCTGTCAGCATCATGAAAGGAAAACGATCTGCCTTTATGTATATATTTCTTATATAAGACAGATAGTGGGGTACCGAACACCAGTATTTATTCAGCGGTTTCCTTGGCGTCTCCATATTACAATTACTTATAATCTACCGCATCTACGACTATGATATGCTGACGTTGTCACAGTAATAGCGTAAACACCGGAAGTCGCCTGCCTATTTGGTCAGACGTCAAGACACGAAAAAGACGGAACGTGGTCGGAATTGACATGATTCGAAACAACCGAATTGGATTTTTCTGCGTTACTGTAAGTATCTATGATATGAAATTTGGCATGAATTTTCGGACTAATGTAACGTTACTTTATCAATGCTAAAAATGAACGGAAAACACAAAATAAATTTGCTAAAAGAGAAAACTTGTCTTATTTTCCACCAAAATAATGGGTATTTTGAGAGGCTAGTTATGTTAAATTAGACGAGAATTAACTGTTCTTTTTCATCTATTGATACAATTAAATGTCTGTTTAATTGTGTAATATATATATATTTTTTTATCGATAAACGATCACGTGCTATAGATATGAACTTTTATTTTCACCTGGTCAACCATGTATCAGTTGGGTACCTTCGGAAAACCAAAATTTCCAAGAAATGTTTTCTTACTATTTTTTTACGACCCGCTTAATTTGAAAATATAGACATTTGTATATCGAATGAGCATAGTTTTATCCATATGTTATTTCGGTACATTAAACCCCGAATTTATGCATCTTTTCAGTCATCATCTACGCTACTATATTACATTGTATATTAAAACGTATCAACATCTTCTTGTTCAACAGATCGTTGTCTATAACAAGTGTGTTCCTCCATAAACTGGCAGTATACACCACACTAATACGATGTGTATTTTGTACATCGAGACTTGTTTGTAATAAAAGGGTTGTTCCTTTACTTTAATATGTGTCTAAGCGTAATGCTGGATAGTCTATCATGTTCATTTACTAAAACTGTTAATCGAATCGTATCATCGAACAATACCTACATGGTTACCAAGTATCGGGTATCAGGAAGTGATTTTGTCCCTACAATAGGCGATATTTGGTCGATAGAGGCTCTAGAGTTGGAGATATTACAAGTTTGTAGTAATACATATGATGAAATATATCGTACTTTGACCTCTAACACTTGACCCCGTTTTTTCGTGTGAGTGCTATTATTAATTCACAGTATTCCACCAAGTGTTGTATGTTCCAACACATAACGGATTTCGAAAGTTCTTACATTGGAAGGGTGGCTCAATGAGTTAGGTCGCTGGATCTAACAACTCATACAAGCCTATCACCAAAGCGGCGTGGGTTCGCGCCCGGCTTTGTAAATTACAAAAAAGGGTGCACTCGACTCGCATCCACCAGTGATAAAGTTTACCAGTTGCTTGTCCATGGTCGGTGGTTCTCTCCGGATACTCCGGCTTCCTCCACCACTAAAACTGGTCGCCATGATATAGCTGAAATATTGTTGAAAGTGGCGTTAAACACCAAAAATCAAATCAATCATACATTTGAAGGAAAAAATAAACAGTAGAATGTACCCCCTTTAAGACGTGCTGATGCATATAACTGATAATTGCAGATTAAATTATGATTTGCCGACTTTTAAATAAAAAGACATAATCAGTTTTAAAAATCTACTTGGACATAAGAATTTAAATGCAATATGCTATATATATATATATACATTTTGCATATAAAAGTTCTAGATGAATGATTTGAAACAATCCGCTGTTTTTGCAGCACTGTCAAAGTGGGGCAGTTTAAATAATATAAAAATATTGTATAACTACAAGTTTGACTGATTTGTTAAATTCGGAACAATGACTTTGAGTGATCCGGGGTATTTCCGGAATGGAGAATACTGATGACAGTGACACAGAATCGGGTATGTATTGATCTACAGTAGTTACGTATGTATATTGTGTGATTCCTGTTTTATATGTCTAAGTGAATGTAATCATTTTGAAAATAGATCCTTTAAAATATATATTGAATTTATTGATCGTATGGTAGCTGGATTTACAGCTACCTATACAATCAGTGCCTATCACCACTGATGTTGTGAGTTCGAATTCCCCTCAGGGCGAGGTGTATGTATGTGATAAAGTTTGTCAGTGACTTTCTCCGGATCCTCCGATTTCCTCCACCAATGAAACTGGCCGCCACGATATAACTGAACTATTGTTGAAAACGCCACGTTAAACACCAAACAAACAAAAATGAATTGAAGCCAAAGCATTTTATGGGTCATTATCAAAATATACACACACTTTTTCCTGTTCATATTTTGGTGACATCAAATATTTTCGTTCCCGTTTTGCTTTAGCCTATTAGTTTTTCCTACATTACAATGACATATTCACATAATATGCAGTCGGGAAAACCACCATGAAACAAAATATTTCTAGATATGTAGCACCCCCTAATACCTTTCAGTCCGTGGTGTTACCAACATAAAATTATTCTTTTTAGGAAAATGAAAAATAATTTTTATGCAAAAAGTGGTTACATACATAATATACAGGGAAATTATGCATAATGTAAGATATTTTCTTTGGAGCACTAGTTTTTTTCACAATATTTGGATATGTTGTTGTGGAATTCCATTTAAGCTGCATTTTGAAACAAACAAGTTTTCATAATTGTATTTTATTTCACTTTATATAACGAAAATATGACTTATACATAGTTATCAAAGTCAACTTTATTCAGCTATAATATGATTTACTTCAATTATGTCATTTATCCTTTTTATGAAACAATTTACATGAGGTAACACCATTGACAAGAGGTAACACCACAGATGACAAAAGTAACACCAGGGACATCTTCATGAATGTAAACATTTAATTCAAGAAAAAAACACAACTATCAACCTATATGTGTTGTTTTCTGATTGTTTTCAGTACAATATTCAGTTTTTCAACATATTGGTTTAATGCATGAGCAATATCAGTTTTGTCCATGGTGTTATGAAGATATGTCCATGGTGTTACCAGGTCTAAAAAGTATACTCCCACCAGCTTGTTAAACTATATCTTATATGTAAATGACGATGTTTGAAAAAACATTCTGCATAGGTTAAAGAGCATTATTATGTTCTGAATATTATATTACTGTTTATGGAATAATGTGTTTATTCACAATTTTAATGCTAAATGTCTGTGGTGTTACACAATCTTTATGGTAACACCATTGACAGTAACACCACAGAAAACAGGTAAGTATTTTCATGATAAAAGGAAAATAATGTCTCCCTGGCGATATTTTATATGTATATCCAGTGAAGAATACCAAATGCAATGTATTGTGTATTTTTACATTTTGTTCAATTCTAACAAAAAGAAGTAGTGAGATGTACACCATAGACATACAATTTATATACTATGCCAGTGGGAAAGCCGCCGACATTGAAGAGTTCCGATCTGTAGTCACGCGGGGAAAGGGAGATAATTATAAAAACCGTCATGGCGTCACTGTCATTTTGTAAACGATCGTCGAGGCCGTATTTCAAATACAAAAATAAGCAACATCTGAATTAATTTGATCATAATATGCATCGTAACTTTGTTAATGATCGTGTATTTGGTGTAACTTAACCAATAAAACAGGTACAAAACGCCTAACTGCTCGAAATATCAGAAATATCAAACGACGCCAGATGTCAATAAAAAATATGGCGGGTAATACCCTGGTCTGCAGTTGACTGACACAAATGCGTCCTCAAAACCGATGAAGGTTGAAATATATTTAAATCGAAAGAATAAACATAAAGGAAGGTCTGTTAATTAAACAAACCCGTCATTTGCTTGCTACATTTATAAATTTGGGTTTGAAGTCTTGGTTCATTTTCGGTCATTTTTAGCATTTTGAGACCTTTGTAGGTACGGTAATGTATCCNNTATTCCGAACATGCTGAACAAATGTGGACTTGGGGTTACCTAATTATCGTATTTAAACATCGTCAACAAAGTTGAGTTATATTCTGGTCTCATTAAAAACAAATCGTGGATGTAGTTCAAATTTTATTCAGGTTCAGTGGGAGCTCCGGTCGATCCATGCTAATGAAGTACGTGTTGTACACCTGACTGATGTCATACCAGGTTTAAATTCTACCTCTATATGTTTTTGGAACACAAGACCTCAACAAGTGATTTTGATTTTATGTGTGTGGTAGTTTTTGTTGGCTTTTAGCTCACCTGACCCAAAGGGTCATGTGAGCTTTTGTCATCACCTTGCGTCCGTCGTCGTCGTCGTCCGCGTTTGCAAACTTTTCATACTTTCTTCCTCTTCTTTGAAACCACTGAACTGATTTGGACCAAATTTGGCAGAAATGTTCATTGGGAGGACCTCTCCTAATTTTGTTATTTTGGTGCAGATCGGAAATCCAACATGGCCGCCAGGGCAAATAATGTGTTCTGATTGGTTGAAACTTTGAAAATCTTCTTGTCAGAAACTACTTAGCCGATGGAATTGTAACATTACAGAAATGATGACTGGATGGTCCTCTACTAAATTTTTTATTTTTATGCCGAT
>MJUT01045641.1:115841-128236 GCA_002080005.1 Gigantidas platifrons | reverse complement strand
TAATCAGAATCTGTAGATCGAAGGATAGACAATACAATGGCCAACAGATACCAAAGAAATAATCAGAATCTGTAGATCGAAGGATAGACAACACAATGGCCAAAAGATACCAAAGAAATAATCAGAATCTGTAGATCGAAGGATAGACAACACAATGGCCAAAAGATACCAAAGAAATAATCAGAATCTGTAGATCGAAGGATAGACAACACAATGGCGAAAAGAATAAGGACAAATGATCAAACAACGATCCACAAAACATACATATAAAACTAAAGATCGAATAACACGGACCCACTAATAACCGGGGATGAACTCATGTGCTCCATTAGTGGCAGGAACGGATGTCAAATATTTGAAAATATGGATATATATAAATAAGACATACCATGCGATTTTCTTTCTCAACCACTGAAGCTGTTATTCTGTTTATATATAGTACATAAACCCTCTGTCTTCTATCTGGGAAATTTCTCTCCGAACTGACAAGTATGGAGAAATTTAAATTGTGTCTTACCACGAACCATCATTTGGCTTCACTACCAGAAGGATTTCAATAAATCAACTATTTTGTTTTCACTTAAAATCATATTTTTATTTCTTATTATGAGTAAGAACTTTTCGCTGGTCATAAATGGTTAGGCGTGCTAGCACCATGTGTAATTGAGCATCAGTAAACATTCCGGTCTTGTATAACCGAGGTTACTTTTTTGTATGATATAGCTGAGAAATCGTTGACTTTGATTTTAACCACCTCGCTAACTAAACCTTTGATTCAACACCATATTTAAAAGATATCTGCAATAATTAAACAATATATTTCCAATCATATTTATTTTATGTTCGAAACTAGAAACCTTTAAAATGATCTACACCACACAATCTTACATAAATACTGCATTTTTTTAAATGTATGTCTGTGGTTACGACAATTGTAGTCACGTTTGAGGTTTATGGTATTTAACGCCACGTTCAACAATATTTCAGTTATATCGTGGCGGTCAGCTTTGGTGGAGGAAACCGGAGTACCTGGAGAAAACCATTGACCTGCCGCAATTGTAGTCAGTGTTTCGGTACTGGTTAGTTTTATTGGTGGAGGAAACCGGAGGACCCGGAGAAAACAAACTTTATCACATAATTACAGATTATTAAAGATATCGCCCACTCAGGCGAGGTGTACTCGATACAACATTATGTGATAAAGTTTGTCATTGGCCTGCGGCAAGCTGACCACCACGATATAACTGTAATATTGTTAAAAGTGATGTTAAACACCATAACCCTAACAGTAACCCCTTAAAGACATATATCTTATTAAATATTAAAGAAAAACGTTTCATTTAGGTCCACGACATTTTGGGCAAAGAAGGAGCAGCTCATCTGGTACTGGGGATGGTTCACAGGTACAGAGCTCCAGTGACACAGGTATGGTATTTAATCACGATCAACTCTGACTCATGATTTATATACATGTATTAATTATATTTTTTATTTTCATAATATTATTTATTAGGGGCAGAACCAGACTTTTCGAGAAGAGGGACGGGCCCACTTCCTTTTAGTTTCTAAAACAAATGTAATAGGCTGCGGACAGACATTCGTTTAACATTGTAGTAAAGGTTTAAAAATGCAGATGTGAGCGAAGTGTGAATGTGTACTTCTGTGCGTGAATACAATTACATGTACCATATATAAACGTCAGAGAATACCGAAGAGGCAATCAAAGTGGAAAATTCAGAGAAAGTGGCAACATAGGATGCACAAAACTAAGACAAACATAGCAAAAACACAACACAACATAATATGTGTTGGACACTACTATACACAAACAGCATAAATAAGACATGAGTTCTCCTTCAAACAACTGGAGGTCAAACAAACCCAACATAATTTTATGCATAACATTAGACTAATTTAGAGATATATTCAAGTTTGTTTTTTAAATAAATTGACAACCCAGGCCATACTTCCTTTGTCCATGCAAATTTACAATAGAAATGAAGAAAATAACAACTGTATGATATAATATCCAGAAAAGAAAAATTGAAACCCTTATTCATTTTTCTTCTCATATATCCAGGAAAGAAAAATTGAAAGTCTTATTCATTTTTCTTCTCATATATCCAGGAAAGAAAAATTGAAAGTCTTATTCATTTTTCTTCTCATATATCCAGGAAAGAAAAATTGAAAGTCTTATTCATTTTTCTTCTCACATCAACATTAAATGACATATCATTGATTTATCTGCAGGATCCCGTCGTCGTGTCCATACTGTGAGCACATCAAGCACTGACCCATCATCATTTGGAGTACCCTATATGAGTACAGGTAATATATCAACATTATTTAAATGAAACATAAGAAGAGTTTGAAGATAGCAAAGGGGTAATCAGACAACACAATGACCAAAAGAAAAAGGACAAAAGGACAAACAACGATCTACAAAACATGACACATAAAACTAAAGATGGAGTAGCATGAACCCCACTAACGGGGGTTAACTCATTTCTACTGGAACTGCATCAGTGGCGTAATGGCTAGAATACTCACTGCGAGCGGTAGATTGTGGGTTCGAACCCTGTTGAGGTCAAACTAAAGACTATAATATTGGTATTTGCTGCTTCTCCGCGAAGCACACAGCATTCAGGGGTTAGAGCAAGTATTACTTGTCTCGAAATCAGACTGGAGTGACACATCTATCTGCAGATCGTTGTTTCAGTGAGCTAGCACTATAAAAATCCAAAAAATAATAATTGTCAATTTTATTTTATTTAATAGACGATCCCCATGAGGAAATATATTTTGGTACTTTCTTTCACTTGAGTAGTATATTTTCTTTTATCATTGTTGGTGGAAACATATTCTTATTGGCGTGAATCATTTCTCTATCAACAGAGAGTAATCCTGGAACATGTGGTGCTCCAGCAACCGGGGAGAGATCAATTCAAGGCGACGATTTGACTTCAGAAAGTATGTATATTTTCATTTATACATTGGTTTCCTTATTTGTAAGAAAAAAAAACAATAACATGCAATAATTGTGCTATTAATTTCTATATACTGTGATTGCTTATATACCATGATTGATACCCCAAACCTATACTATGTAGAAAAGTAGAATGGTTCTTTTTATGAAGAAATCATTATTTGTTCTAATTATATGTACTTTCTTTCCTTTCTTTAACTGAGGTGTAAGGGCTGTACATTAGGGAAAAAATTGACGAAAAGAAAGTTTAAACAGTGATAGTCTACAATAACATCAATATCAACAAAACAAAAAGACAACGAGTTATGCCGATATAAATTCTATTCTTCACAATTTCATCTGTATACGAGTGCAATATGATGTTTTATGGATATAGAACACTTAAAAGCAATATTAACCACGGCATTGTAATTGTATTTAATTGAACCATCTGATGGTAATCAAAGTTAGGATATATAACACAGTTATATAAGTATGTCTATATCTTATTAATCCTACTTCTGTTCTGTATTCTATTATTACTATTGTAGGTTCCCAGATAATAAATTGTACAGGAGTTAATAAAGTGGTGATTGGTAATGACACAACCATCAATATACAAGAAGTTATCATCAATCATATGAAACAAAATCAGAAGGAGGAAGACGTCCGCAGTAAGTAGTTATTTACAAAATATTGATATTTGTAGGACAAACTATATGTTGTATACCCTGGATGTTTAGTTATGTACACCCACGAAGCTTAGTAAGTAGAAGATGTCAGAAGATGATGGTAATGATGATGAGGAGGAGGACGACGACGTCGAAGGCAACGATGACGATGATGATGATGACGAGAACGACGATGATGATGACGACGACGACGATGATGCTGTTGAGGAGGATGAGGAGGAAGACGATGATGATGTGGACGTTGACGACGACGACGATGATGTAGACGACAAAGACGATGATGATGATGATGATGAGGAGGAGGAAGAGGTCTGTTTTTGTACTATTGCACTGATCCGAAAATAGACATATCGCTACACATAGACACTAATCTCGACTCAGAGCCAGCCTGTTTTTGTGCTTATTCCTTGATGATACATACTGAACAAATTCAATTTATAGTTCGATTGATTCACTTGCGGATCGAACCTACGATATTCCTTCCTATGCAAGAAAAGCATGCATCACATAATATTATCAGCCTGAAACCAGAGTAAAATGTCAAATGGAAGAATGATGGAATTAATTATAACAACCTAAAATATCTTTGGATTCATTGTTTGTTTGTTTTTTCAACGCCAAATAGCTTATCCATAATCAGGACGAAAACAAGTCTAATTGGGAATTGAATGCAATCTTTTGTAGTTTTATAGGCATATAAAAGCAATGGCGGTTCATATAACAATGTTATGTACTTCTTTTACAACCCAAAAAACTATAAAAAAAAAATATATTACAGGCTTATAATAACATTTTAACTATTGAAATTATTATTTGTTTTGATATTCCATATTTTAAACTGTTGTTATTGTATGTAGTTATTAGTTTTGATGAAGTTTGAAAATAATTCTTGGAAGTTGGCACCTTCGAATGGTTGCGTGCTTCATTGACTGACGGAATCTCAATTTTGAAATCACATGTCAACTTGTTGAATGAAAGAACACATAATGTATGAATATAATACAGAAATGAGAAGGGATGGGACAAGAAGGGAAAATACTTTTTCCTCCTTGCATTTGAATATTAAGAATACATTGTGGACAAATGAATAACATTACAGGGACTATTCATTACACAATGAAACATAATCAGATATACATCAACACAAAAAAAAAACATGCTATATATGTATATAATCCTTTGTTACGATCTGAATTTCAGTCTATTGTATGTTCATATGTCTGAGGAAGCAGACGGATGTTTCTTCATTTGGAATGGCTGTAATATAAAAAAAACATGAGAATATCGTTATTTTATTAATATCACTGAATTTTTCTATTTACAGCAGAGGAGAGGTTTATAGAGCAGTTTAAATCGATAGCCCCATTGTTTGTAGAGACGAAGAGATACCCTGAAGCCAAAATGAAATTAGAGAAGAACCATCTTGTATTAATAACAGGTTCATCGGGAGAAGGGAAATCTTTTATGGCAAAGAAACTGGTACAGGAGAAGATTGATCAAGGCTATAATTTGAAAGAGGTTGACAATATAATACAATGGAGAGAACATGTACAATGGAGAAAACGGCAGGTTGTTTTTATAGACGATTTATTCGGTCTTAGCCATCACACAGACAAGGATGACGACCATCAGAAACTTATATACCAGGTAGGTCTAATCAAAGATGAAGGAAATAAAAACGAGGATTTATTATACGTTATCATGACATGCAGAAACAGTGTTCTGATAAGAATCAAACAGCATCTGAAAACTAGTCAAGTATTTGAGGAGTCCAATATTGTAAATTTATCCACGCTTGAATTAACACAGTCGGAACGTCTGCAAATGATTGAAACCCACCTGTCTAAATACAGAGACAAGAATGAACTAGGTGGCCAAGTAAAACAGTCTATAAGTAGATGCGATTGTCCAGTTGGATTTCCCTACTGTGTGTATATGTTCACAACAATCACCGAGTTATTTAACCAGGGGAGACAATTTTTCATTTCTCCTATTGAAAATGTAAGACAAGAAGTTCATCATTTACACACGAGCGACAGAGACGTATATGCTTTACTTGTCTTTTTACTCATTAAGGGAGGAGAAATAAAAGAGGAAACATTGCATCGACTTGGTGAAGATAGCAACGAATTTAAATTATTGAAGAATATTGTCCACTTTCCAAGTGCTATACAATTAGGCATTCGGCTACAGTCAGCATTAAAGCGAGTGGATGAAGCATTCGTCATGAAAAATGGCACAAATTTACAATTCAGACATTCGTGTGTATCGGACGCCATGTGCATATCCTTTAGTCGAAATATGGAACACATTGCTATACAATGGCTGCCTTTTGATTTTATAATCAACCGCATTAGTACCGATGACTTCGAAAAATCTGTGGATGGTGAAATTGTTACAATATGTGAAAAGGTGTATGAAGATTTAGCTAATAGATTTGTTGAAGAGATAGAATTAGGAAACATTTCGAAAGTTTGCAAACATCAAGCTTTGTCAGATCCTCGGTTTGTAGTGCACTTCATAGGTTTACTTGAAACGTTGATGGAAAGTGATATTGGCAAACTACGCCTTTTTCTACAAGTAACTGAACAGGAGAATCAGCTTGGTGCACTTCTTAATGGGTCCCTTCTTTACTGGGCGTCCTCCTTAGACATGCAGTATCTTTGTTCCTCATTGCTTGAACGGAAATTTTACAATATTATCGAAGATAGATTTTGGGTGCAGACGCAAGCATCTGCAGCATTGGTACCAGCTTGCTGGTATGGCTTTGAATCGTCAGCACTTCAGGACTTGCTTAATTTAGGAGCAGATATCAATAGTTCTTTGCATGAAATTAAAAAATTACAGACTCATCATTGTGATTATTGTACAGTGCATGATCAAGATGGAATGACTACTATACAGGCTAGTGTATTTGGTGACGACAAGCATAAGGATGAAACAGTTAAATTTTTATTAGATAAAGGGGCCCATTTCAAGGAGTTATCCAAGCATAGACCATTGATTAGAGCAATTAAAATATATAACAAAGAATTCGATAGTGGCCCTGCTGATATGAATATTACTAGAAGAACAATATGTACATTATTAGAGAGGGGAGCAGATATCAATTGGAAGGACCAAAATGACCGAACGGCATTCTGGTATATTGTTATTAACAACAACATTGATATTGCACGACTGTTAATTTCGAAATGTCGAAATATATTCCCACAGTCCTTGCTGCCGTTTGCAAAAAGCATCGACATGGCAAAACTTTTAGTAGAAAATAATATAGATACAGATTTCAGTCAGAAAGACAATCTCGGGAAAACTTTGTTGCATAGAGTGCAACATGAAAGTCTTGTTCAGTATTTCATAGATAACAATTGTTCTGTTCAACAGAGAGATAGTGATGGACGGACTCCGATATTTTATTCTCAGACTTTACCAATTTGTGAGAAATTAATTCAAAACAGATCATCGATAAATACAGAGGATTACGAACAGAAAACTGTTTTTCATTTTATTAAAAGGACAGAAATCTTGAAATATCTTTTAGATGCGTTTCCTGGAGACGAGGTTCGTCGAATTATCAACAAGGAAGACATGTTCAAACGGACACCAATTTTTACATGTACCTCTCTTACTGTATTGAGGCTGTTCAAGAACCATGGAGCCGATGTTAATCATCAAGCAAAAGAGTACAGTGTTAGAGGAAAAGAACTAGAAGGGACATGTCAACATATTGGTGAAAAAATATACAATATATCACTTGAATCAACAACAAAGGAAACAAAACTGTCAAGCGTACTAGTATATACAGCTAATTATATAATGAATATACCAGAAAATTACTCAGAAGTCCCGGATGATGAACTTGAGGCTATGGACCAATTGACGAATACTCTATGTTCAGTAAATACTACTGATTCGTACTCAAAATCAACTTCAAACACGAGGTCAACGAAAACAAACAACTCCAGTGATAACTGTTCTGAGGAAAATGATGAGGAAACCAATCGAGAAGACTACACGGTAGCTATGAAACTCGCATTGAGTGGAAAGGTTACATTGGAAATCATACAGGAGCTAAAAAGGAACAGAGCAGATTTCAACATAACCGACGACGAAAGCAATACGTTCATACATTACTTACTGGCACCAGAACATAGGGTAAACCAGGTCGTTAGTATTATTGAAACCGTACTGGATCCAAATGATGACCAATGGAATGGCCAACTGGTAAACGCCAAAAATAGCTGCGGGAATACACCGTTGCATTTGGCATGTTCATCTTTAGATCTAAATAAATTACTCCATTCAAGAAAAGATGTTGCTACCTTATTGCAATCAGGAGCTGACGTGCATGCTCAAAATAAAAGCAAAGAAACGCCACTGCACTGTTTGTTGAAATGTACATGTACGGATAAAGACGAGATTAGTAAGCTGCTACAGCAACACGGACTGAATGAAGAAGACGTTTATAGTACGAATCAAGACGGTGAATTAGCCATTGAGCAGATCTGCTCGTCACAAGATCAATCAAAACGTTTTCTGAATGACGCTAAAAACACAATCTTATCATTATACAAAAATCTAACTTTCAAAGACTATTTGTTACAACAAATTGAGTTCTTTCTGAAACGTTGCAACATCTCTCTCATTGAGACTGTATTCGAGTGCTGCCTTGGAATGTCTACAGACGATTGTAATGAAGTCAGGCAGTGGTGTGTGAGCGAAAATTACAGGCTTAGTGTGAACTCTTGGGTAATTATGTCATCAGATGATTTGATCGATAAAAGGGAACGGTTGTCTGACATAAAACTCGAACTGACGGAGAGACATAATTTACTCAAAGATTGCATTGTACGCGTCCAAAGTAGAACAACCCGAATAAAGATATTACACATGATTATGCATGGAATCGAAGATATAAATGCTACGGACAGTAAAGGGAGATCATTCTTAATCAATGCCATCATAGCGTGCAGATATCGTAGAAATGATTTGCATAGAGTGATAAAGTATTTTCTTGAAACTGGATCCGATCCAAATATAAGAGATGTTGATGGATTTACTGCTTACCATCATTGCATTTTGTCAAATATAGGAGATGAATATGTATATAAATGTACAAAATTACTTTCCGATAACAAAGCTAGTCTCAGTATAGGAAAACCGTTGCTTCTACTGGTGGACATCAACAGGCTAAGGACTAGGAACATCACGTTCCTTCCAGGGAGTGTACCACCAAACCAAAAAGATGAAAAGGGGAATGCCTTTCACCACCTGATGATTGCCTATTCTAAATATGCGTCCAACTTTCATGTGTTAACTACTTCTATATCAGCCCTGATTGGTCGTGGAGTGGATATTAATATGTATAATGAAGATGGGGAAACCCCATTGCACGTTGCTATGCGATGTCAGGTGCAATCACATGTGATTTTGGAAATGCTCAGAAATGGAGCTGATGTAAAGAGGGAGAAAAAACGATCAAACCACGATAATGAAAATGTTTCCATGGAAATAGATAGCGAAACACAAGATGACATAACGCATGATGTTACCAGAAATGACAATGGCAGATCCGCATTTGAATATATGTTAATACATCAACAAAATATAAAGCTACAAGTTGTACGAGAAATGCTGAAATATGGAGCCGATCCGTTTCATCAGGACAAAAACGGACAAAATTCTTTCCATCTTTTAACAAGCGTTGTGAAGTCAAACTGTCTAAAAATTCTATTGTTACTGCTAAAATATTGCAAGAATACTGAGGATAATCTAAGCATGTGTGATAAGAACCGTGATACCCCATTACACATAGCATGTACATTTAGTAACAATGACGAAGTATGGTGTACGTCATTGCGAGTGGCCGTTATCCGAGTACTTTTAGCGAGCGGTGCAAGCATTAACAAGGTCAATGAGTGTGGGCAAACACCATTTCATTTGCTAATTGGTCAATACTGTCAATTAACAAATAATTTCCGAATTGAAGATAACAAAATTATTCACAACATCATTGTTGTATTGGGCTTATTTCTATCTTACAAAGCTAATATGACTATCAAAGACAAGAAGGGACTTTCCGTACTTGATGTCATCAATGAAAACATAAATTCAGATCTTCAACGCTTTATTCAAAACCAGATTGGTGCAGTGGCTTTAATGAATTTACTAGATAAAACACCAACTAAAGAAGGAACGACAGATATGGCATAAACCAGTTTCAGTAGACAAACTGGTTTTGTTTTTAATTGCGTGTCAGATTATGACAATTGAAACAAACAAAAAACATTTGAATAACATTTCAGACTAATATTGTCAGACAAATGAGCCGTCATGTATCTGTGTGTTAGAGGTATCGATTTTACTACTTTCTACGATTGGATGTTGGAACTGTTCTGATTGTGTGATATTTTAGTGTTGTCCATTTGTTTTTACTTCTAACTTTTTATGCCTGTTATTAACTTTCCCTTTGAAAGATTGTTCGTAGTTCGGTAATTTTGTTATTACCTTTATTTATTACGTACATGAAATCCTGAGATTTTCAAAAAAAAATAAAAAAAATGCAATCTAAAGAATTTTTGGTAAAATGTTAAGCACATGAAATAAAAACGTAGACATCTAATTTAATGCACACGACGCGCTTCATGAAAAACCTTGAAATCAAGTACACTCAAAGTCAAAAGATTAGAAAGACAAAAGTTTTGAGGAGTAAGAAATTCAAAGAGGTTTTATGTAGCATTTTCTAAGTGTAACACGTGTAATATTCGGCTTCCCAGTCTTTCTATATTGAGTTTACCTAATGAAGGTTATTCCAGAAACGCCTCGTGCGCATTACATTTGATATCTACGTTTTTATTTCAATATGTTATTTGTTATGGTATGATTTGTCCGAATGATATGGTATTTAACCAACATATGCTATCTTCCTAGCTAGTAATCAATTTACATGCGAGGATTCGCTGACCCAGCTCCTGTTATTGCATATGAAAGAGATAACCAAGCATACTATATGTTTTTGCCAGATATCTATAGATGTTGTATTTTTTAATTATAATTGTATGTATTTGTTGAAGTTTACTACTGCATTGGTCAGTTCATATACAAGCTGTAGAGTATATTTTGGCAGTAGTCTCAATCCGTCCAACAATTGAAATTACAGTCGAAATGTGTTATGTCGAAGTCGATCGGACCGAAAATTTTACTGCGAAGTAACAGAGTATTGGAGTTGTTTGGAACAAATTAAACTGAAAGTTGCTACAAATGGATACAATGTATTTCAAGTTATCGGAGACCATGACTTATCCGAGTTCGAAATAACCGAAATCCGACTGTACTTGCTTGTTAATACTGTTTATGTAATTTGTCTTATCCGAGTTCGGGATAAACGAAATCGGACTGTATTTACTTGTTTATAATGTTTATTTCATTTGTCTTATCATAGTTTGAGATAAACGAGATCCGACTATGCTTTCTTGTCAATAATGTTTATTTCATTTTTTTTATCCGAGTTCGAGATAAACGAGATCCGACTGTACTTACATGTCTATAATGACTATTTCATTTGTCTTATCCGATGTCGAGATAAACGACATCCGACTATACTTACTTGTTAATCATGATCATTTCCTTTGTCTCATCCGAGTTCGAGATAAACAAGATCCGACTGTACTTACTTGTTAATATTGTTTATTTCATTTGTTTTATCCTAGTTCGAGATAAATGAAATCCGACTGTGCTCACTTGTTAACAATGTTTATTTCATGTGTCTTATTCGAGTTCGAGATAAACGGGATCCGTCTGTACTTACTTTTTAATAATGTTTATTTCATTTTGTCTTATCCGAGTTCGAGATAAACGAGATCCGACTGTACTAACTTATTAATAATGATTATTTCATTTGTCTTATCCGAGTTTGAGATAAACGAAATCCGACGGTACTCACTAGTTAATAATGTTTATTTCATTTTATCTGATCAGAGTTCCAGATAAATGAAATCCGACTGTACTTACTTGTTAATAATTTTTATTTCATTTGTCTTATCTTAGTTCGAGATATATAGAATCTAACACCGGCAAAAGTGCAAGACAGGGAAATCTCCGACACCCGAGGGTAAGATTTCAATCGTTCGCTGACGTTGTTCGCCGAGTCAGCGAACGATTGAAATCTTACACGACGGTGTCGGGGATTTTCCTGTCTTGCACTTTTTGCCGTTGTTTGATTTTATTTCTCACTTTTATCAGCTGTTTATACCTAATTGTTTTGTTTACATTCCCGATCGAGTGTTTTCCCGCAAATTTTGCTTCCATTACTGAAGTAAATATTCAATTTATTCATATGCATCCGTGTTTTGGCAGTATTTTAAATGTATTTCATAATAAAATAAAATGTATTTAATAAATATATGATAAATGTAACTCAACACTGCGAAAAATACCGGTGGCTGTGAACAAATATTTGAATTTGGTCAAAGGGAGGTAACGTTAGTTACTAACAAAGCAGAGCACTTTGTTATTTACTCAAAGTAAACAAACATTGACTGGAAGAGAGTCATATACCATGACACATGAAAGGTGCACGATAGTTAAATTGTTAGCTAGCAGAATAGTATACATACATTAATTTAAAAATACTTATGTAATAGAATCGTGGTTTTATTGGTGAAGCATGGAGAACTGGTGGGCAGTTTACATAAACTGTACCGCATGCATTTGCCGATAAAACGCACGTGATTTTTTTT
>MJUT01045641.1:69546-92565 GCA_002080005.1 Gigantidas platifrons | reverse complement strand
AATCTTTATCACATAATGGTGTATCTGAAGAAAACTACCGACCTGCTGCAAGTCACTGACAATCTTTATCACATAATGGTGTATCTGAAGAAAACTACCGACCTGCTGCAAGTCACTGACAATCTTTATCACATAATGGTGTATCTGAAGAAAACTACCGACCTGCTGCAAGTCACTGACAATCTTTATCACATAATGGTGTATCGAATACACCTCGCCTGAGTGGAATTCGAACTCACAACGTTAATAGTGATAGGTACTGATTGCATAGGTAGGTGTAAACCCAACAACAATACGATCACGACCACGACGGACCCTGCAAAAGTTAGGAATGCATTGCCGCCTCTTTCCGATATATATATGATTTCGTTTCACAAGTAAGATTCCATAATTTGGCACAATGTTTTTCAATCATAATTAGCCATGTTGATTTACAACCCGAATGGCAGCCTCTACAGAAAACTCGATAGAAAGTCCCTGACAGTTTACATCAGAGTCGCAATTGTCATTTAGATATGTCACTTTGTTAATTTGCAAAAAAAAAAAAACAAAAAAACAACCAACATTAAACAACGAATAAACATCAGAGAATACCGAAGGGGCAATCAAAAATGGACAATCCATAGCAACTTGCAACATTGGGTACACAAGACAAAGAAAAGTAATCAAAGCACAACACAATATGTGTTGAACAACACTATACGTAAACAAACACAAATAACGTAAATAGGACATGATCCCTCCTACAAACAACTTTAGGTAAAGATGAACTGAACATCGTTTTTATGCGGAAATCGTAACGGACATCACAACACGGAACTCGGAACAAATCGAATATTTTTGAAGAGTCAAGCTATCAAATTTCTCATCGCTCAGATTCGTCGGAAACTTGTTAATGGAATAAGGTAAATTTGCATAAGAATTCGAGATTCCATCAATAAAAAACACGAAAAACAAATTCAATAAAGAAACGCCAAAATAAAGCGATTGGAAACATACTGAGTACTACGGTATATTGTAGGCCTATGTCCAAATAAAACAGAAACTCCTTTCTACTCCACATATTCTACTTCTCAACATAACTTGGCTATTTTCCATTTGGAGGTAAAATAACGTGTTCATTTTGATTTAATTTGATTTGATTTATTGTGTTTAACGCTACTTTCAGCAATGTTTCAGCCATATCATGGCGACCAGTTTTAGTAGTGGAAGAAGCCGGAGTACCCAGAGAGAACCACCAACCATGGGCAAGCAACTGGTAAACTTTAGCACTTGCGGCTGCGAGTCGAGTGCACCTTTTTTGTAATTTACAAAGCCGGGTGCGAAACCATGCCGTATTGGCGATAGGTTTGGATGAGCTGTTAGGTAATTCAACTACCTAACTCATTGAGCCATCCGGGCCCCGTGTTCATTTTGATTGACAGGTATAAAAATATAAATATATAATTTTGACATGTTGAGAAAAAATAAGCTACATATTTATGACGTTGCTATGAAACCTTTCGACAAAATAACATACAACTGTTGAAACTCATGGCTGGTTAATTAATTAACACTTTAACTTCCTACGTAAGCCGACAGTTAATGAAAGTGATATTATAGTAAATAAATTCAGTAAAGTGTTGAAAGTTATTTTCCAGAAATGAAACTTTCTTAACTTGTAATTGAAACAAATTGATGTAATTTAGAAAAAAAATAAATTTTGCACATGTGTTTTCAATACAATATATTATGTAATTACAGTGATTTATCTTTTTGAGCTTGCTTGATGAAGGTTATTCACGAAACGCGTCGCGTCATAAAACTTGTACGATATTTTATTAACTGTTAGGGTAGATAAAGTCTACACAGAATTTCAAATAATACGTCGGTTCCGGGATACTGGTATTCAGATACTACCGTCATGTGACTTCCATCAACACGTGACTAAATCTAGGCATCTGTAGTTCAACTTTGTCGGAAATAGGATACATGTTACATATTTTTCCAGGTTGGGTTTCTTCCTGCTGTCAGATGTACACCCCAGAACCACGCACCAATATTTGCTGGATGACTTTTGAGATCGTTTTCCTCGATCTATTTCTACCTGCAGTGCCTACTGCTAAAAATGCCTAGATTTTTTATGAAGTCACGTGATCGGTGGTACGAATTCTTCCTCCAAGTCAGGAGAATGTTTTATCACGGAATCGTCGTATTGACAAACAATGGTTTACAAAAGAAGAACATGACAACTTTCAGAGTTTCAATATAAATCGAGTACCCCGAGCAGTTATAAATGGGTGCAAGCATATATGTCATTACTGATTATAGAGGAGCTATCCATTGAAACACCACAGGCGTATCAATTACATTGGTAATGTGTAGGGTCAAATTTGAGAGCGCTAGAAAATCAGAGAATAAATACAATACAATTGGTAATACAATAGAGGTGGAAACACGTTTGCGCACATCTTTGGAATTATCGTTTGCGCACATATATCATTTGCGCACAAAAAGGTACGACGCTTGCGCACATTTAGTAATTAACGTTTGCGCACATTTTTAGTTTAATCTAAACTTATTTCATTTGTGACAGTACCTCCAATATTGGAAAGTTCCATCTCCAAACAAATGAATGTCAAACTCAATGAGAAATCAAAGATTTGTCTCTGTTGAAAACATCACTATATTCGTTTCGCTGCTGTTAATGTATATCATCTTCTCGTCTTGACTGGAGAACACCTCATACTGATCTAGCACCTCCCATGTTTCTTCTCTCGACTTTGGCAATTTTGGTTGCGTTTTTCTCCGTCTCCTGTATATGGCTTGTCTGATCGATTTAACATCACCTGGCAATAAAACTGTTGTGTCCTGCTTCGCAATTTCTGTCATAATAATCTTGTTTGATCTTTCTCCCGGTTCATCCGAGGCCTTGCGTTTGCACTCTTGCCAAACTTTATGTCTTTGAATCGATCTCTCATCTGGCTCAGAATGGCTATGCTCGAATCGGCCGTGTAACACCATTAAGTCACTGAGATCAGTAGTACATGTTGCCTTGCATTCTTTTTTAGTGCATCGCCATGTTCTCGATGATTTAGCTTCTCCGTCAGTATGGATTCTATACTGAAAAGCATCAGATAGTAAGCCAGGTTGCCCTCTGTTGATGACAAATTTTTCCATGTTTTCAAATAAAAAATTTATTTTGGAATGAATAATGTATATCAAATAATACTTACTAGTTTTATATAAATCATACGGGTATAAATGTAGGAAATACTGTTCACTTGAAGTATAGAATTTTAAGTGTGCGCAAACGTGGTAAATTTTGCAGTTATATTGGAAAGGTGGTGTGCGCAAACGTAGCAAATTTTGCAGGTATATTGGAAAGGTGGTGTGCGCAAGCGTAACACTAAAATACAGGTGAATTGTGCGCAATCGTGCAATCTCCTGTCTAGAATGTGCGCAAGCGTATTGTCACCACAATAAAGACTGCAGGGCGCAACACCTGTTTGACCATCAGGATCGTGTCTAGTGCAGGGCGCAACACCTGTTTGACCATCAGGATCGTGTCTAGTGCAGGGCGCAACACCTGTTTGACCATCAGGATCGTGGCTAGTGCAGGGCGCAACACCTGTTTGACCATCAGGATCGTGTCTAGTGCAGGGCGCAACACCTGTTTGACCATCAGGATCGTGTCTAGTGCAGGGCGCAACACCTGTTTGACCATCAGGATCATGTCTAGTGCAGGGCGCAACACCTGTTTGACCATCAGGATCGTGTCTAGTGCAGGGCGCAACACCTGTTTGAACTTCAGGATCGTGTCTAGTGCAGGGCGCAACACCTGTTTGACCATCAGGATCGTGTCTAGTGCAGGGCGCAACACCTGTTTGACCATCATGATCGTGTCTAGTGCAGGGCGCAACACCTGTTTGACCATCAGGATCGTGTCTAGTGCAGGGCGCAACACCTGTTTGACCATCAGGATCGTGTCTAGTACAGGGCACAACACCTGTTTGACCATCAGGATCGTGTCTAGTGCTATAAAAAAGTTGAAGATACAAAAATGGTAATAAGAAGATGTAAATCGAAGGACAGTGAATTCAGTCACCAAAAGAAAAAGGACAAAAGTACAAACAATGATCTACAAAAACTACAAAAAATAATAAAAGATTAAGCAACACGAACCACACTAAAAATTGGAGTTGAAATAAGGTACTCCGGAAGGGTAAGTAGTTCATATTCCACTGTAAAATTTCATGTGGCTTGTGTAATCTGCATTTGACTTTTTTAACATTACTTTCATGATAAAAGGAAGCAGATTCTTCTATTAGTGTAATCGCTCTCATGTCTTACACGTTTTATAAGAATGAAAAGGAAGTTGGCGAACAGATCAAATGATGGAAATATTTTTGTCAGATAGGAATGGAATGGATATTTTTAAGAAATCAACACATCAAATGGTCAGATACTTAATAAAATGAACCAACAAGGAGTATAGCTACTTACAACTAAGGGCGGGTCTTACTTTTTTATATTCAGGTTGCTTTCAATCGTAACTATTAGGTTCGCCTCCTTGAGGTAATAGGAATATTGAAAATTGATAGAGCTTTATGCTGTTTTTTACTTTTTACTTAGATGTTTTCTTTCTTCTATCACTGCCAGGACTATTACTGGACTTGCTTGTTTTTATTAGAAGCAGGAATTGTTTACCCTTCGTGGTCACCTGAGTTCACCCCCTGTTTTTTGGTTGGGTTCCATGTTGCTCATCTTTTTAGTTTTTGTGTTGTCTTATTATGTATCTTTACGTTCTGAGTACCATGTTGTGATGTCCAATACGATTTCCTTCCGCATAAAAACAATGTTCGGTACGTCTTTATCTGCAGTTTTTTGTAGGAAGTCTCGTGTATTATTTATTTTATTTGTGTCAGCTTACTATGGTGGTGTCCAACACATATGGTGTTGTGATTTTGTCTTGTTTGTTTTCGTCTTGTTGTCAGTTTCTATGGATTGTCCATTTGGTTGCCCCTTCCAGGGGCGGATCCAGGATGTCAAGTTAGGGGGGCGCATTTAAAAAAATGGCACCGACCGGAGGGAGGCGCGAAAAATTGTGGGGTAATTCGTGTGAAAAATCACGATTTTACGCAAAAAAAATCATATTTTTTCCAATTTTGGGGGGGGGGGCGCCCCCCCCCCCCTGGATCCGCCCCTGCCTTCGGTATTCTCTAACGTTTATTTGCAGTAACCTAAGCTTATTTATTGTGTGATTGATACGGGTCAAAACAATGAAGCATCACTTTACTGTCAACAATCCTACGCCAATTAAATGCCGGTATATGTAAGAATATACATAGTACGTTAAAGTGGTGATTAGTTAACCATTAAAATCACAAACATCAATTGTCTGTTGTTTTGACAGATCTTCGAGAGTGTTTTTAACAGCTGTTGATACATTCGTACTCAGATAAACATGGATTATAAACATAACTGACAGACTGATTGCCATACAAACATGGTTACTATGCCATACAATGTCAAACGTCTGCCAACCTCAAAATGAAAAATTATTTTGTTCAAAAGGTCAATATAATCTACAAAGCGAGAACAACTAATTGATTTATTGCTTTTTAATAAGTGAGCAGTATTTCAGCTAGATTCATAAGGAGAACAAGTTAACAAACCAAATACGCATAAAGGTAAATAAACATGGGTTTAGGAAGGGACCTTGGGCGAATGTTATTTCATTACAGAATGAAGATATAATGGATATATAGGATCTGAATATGTGGTCTTACAACGGACAGTCTACGACCATTCATCACAAACTGTTCCTCTTTAGAAACTGCTGTAATATATATCTAATTTATTGAGTACGACGCGTTTCTTAAATAATCTTTATCAGGTATGCTCATAATCAAACAAATTGGAAAACCAAACGATTACAAGGTCTTTGGGAAAAAAATAACAAAGACCTATACAAGATAACCAACATCGGCTAAGGTGACATATGTCTAAGAGAGAAGAACATTAGTTTTTATAATAATTACATTATTTGACTGTAAATTTCAGTCATAGATCTCTCTAATAAACCATGTCAGGGCCGAAGCACTGACTACAGGGAGGATGGTATCAGGGTCGAAACACTGACTACAGGGAGGATGGTATCAGGGTCGAAACACTGACTACAGGGAGGATGGTATCAGGGGCGAAACACTGACTACAGGGAGGATGGTATCAGGGTCGAAACACTGACTACAGGGAGGAGGATATCAGGGCCGAAACACTGACTACAGGGAGGATGATATCAGGGCCGAAGCACTGACTACAGGGAGGATGATATCAGGGTCGAAACACTGACTACAGGGAGGATGATATCAGGGCCGAAACACTGACTACAGGGAGGATGATATCAGGGCCGAAACACTGACTACAGGGAGGATGATATCAGGGTCGAAACACTGACTACAGGGAGGATGATATCAGGGTCGAAACACTGACTACAGGGAGGATGATATCAGGGTCAAAACACTGACTACAGGGAGGATGATATCAGGGCCGAAACACTGACTACAGGGAGGATGATATCAGGGCCGAAACACTGACTACAGGGAGGATGATATCAGGGCCGAAACACTGACTACAGGGAGGATGATATCCTATCTATGTAATAGTCCACAATCAGAGACAGAGGTATCAACCATGTGATAGTAAAAAAAACCCGTAGATATCAAATTTAGTGCACACGACGCGTTTCTGGAATAACCTTCATCATGTATGCTCAAAATCCACCACCAGAGGATTTGACCCATTGATAGTAATACAAATAGATTCCAAGTAGAGTTTTGAAGATCTTAAAGGGGAAATCAAAACCCGTAAATAGAAGGACAGACAACACAATGGCTGAAAGAAAAAGGACAAAATGACAAACAAAAGATGTCTTATTACATGCATTTTAAAATAATATAATGGTTTTGAGGAAGTGATAATGAATGAAGAATAAGATAAGTGGATTGATATTATAGTTTATTTACTTAACTTAACATTTATTAGTTTTATATGTATATAAATTTGTCAATGATGTAAAACACAGTAGGCAACAAGTAATATTAGACTGTCTTAAAAAATTCAAATTACCCACGAGTCTTTAAAAACTATTTTAAAAAGTTCCGTCAAACGACAATCTTGATTCATAAACCCATCGAAGTAAGATAATTGATCAAATCCGTCCATTCATAAAAACAGATTCAATCAACTTTTCCATAGCAATACAATAGACATAACAAATGATAGTAAAGACAACTACCCCAACCTTGTACAAACTCCATACCGTCAAACAAATAAGGTTGATTTTTCTATCTTCTGAGGTAATTATAAAAATATTGTATTAAAAGAACCAACAGCTATTTTGTTGCTGAGTTAAATGTCTTTTTTAAAATAAATAAAAGCAAATATGAAGACAACAATGTGAGTCTTTTTGTTTTTGTTTATCATGAATTCGCCGTCAAAACCCCCAAAATAAATAACCCAAGATAAACCTTCTAATATAAACTTAAACCATAATTTTGACCTAAAAAAAATGTTCGCCGTTTGGATACAATATAAATAGGCGATTTAATATTTATTCTTTAATTTGTTTCTTTGAAAATACAATATAAAATATATACTAGTACATACAATATCGTATTCTTTAGTAATAATAAGTATAATCCTGCAAAAGGTATGCAATTTGAAATTAAAAAAAATACTCTAAAACATGAATTGTAACCTCGTAAACAGATAACGTTGAGTTAGCTACCACTACTGACTTACCAGCTTTAGAAAGACAAATACTCGTATAAAACCCCTTACATTGTAATGGAACTTTCATTAACAGCAATATCCGCTTTATATACACGGGAAGACAACTGTTGCTTGGTGTATATTGTTTGTCTGTGTCGTTTTTCGATACTATTATCTTTTCTCAGTGTTAATATTGAGCAATAATCTGCCTACGTCTCACATTTTCAAAATGCACATCCAAAGGAAGACTTGAACATTTCACGGAAATGTGAAATAAGTTTGATTATGGTGATCATCGGTTAATCCAATTAAACATAACTTAATATAATCAATTTCTAATCTTGCATCTAAAATTCGAGCAATTCAACCCAACCAATACAAAGAAAATAGGATGATATAACTTTGAAGTCCAAACTGAAAATAATCAGGATGAATTTATTGTCGATAGAAAAGCTTAAACGCGCATGAAAACAATGCTATATCTACGAAAATATCTGAATACCAAAATTACAATAATAACTGGATTTATGTCTAATTACGCCATCAGTGACTACAACCTCTAAATTGTGTGTTATCGACTTCCGGTTATGGCGTAGGTTTAATTAGGTTATTGGACTTGCAAATGGCCTATTATAATGTAACTACCAGACTTACAATGGCAGAAATCTCGTACATATATAACTAACTAACAGGTGAAATCCCTGGACATGAACAGGTGTCTAAAAAACTGAAATATGTGGACAGAGGGATGCGAATTAACGTCTGTGGCATTTGAGTTGGGAGCAAAATTGAACGACCTGAACCCCTTAGCTACTCAAGAGCAAGAATAAACTGCAATGGAGTTGACATTTTATGTAGTTTTTTGACTTTCCTATATCACCAACTTGACTATATGAGAAACACGGCGGGTATCGTAGAAGTAACATGAACTGCTTACCCATAGTAAACACCTGGGTTCACGCCCGTTGTTTTGGGGGAGGGTCGTGTTTCTCATCTCATTAGTTTTCTGTGTTGTGTTGTGTCGTTTTTTGGTTTTATTTGCTGGTCTGCGTCCTTGTTTTTTTTAGCCCAATGTTGTCAGGACAGTGTCTCTGGATAGTCAATTATTGATTGGTACTTCGGTTTTCTCTAGTAATACTTCGACCAAACGCAATCTAATTGAAATTAGAATGTTCGTCGTTCCCTTTCTGACTATTCTAGACATATCAGAAAAGTCGGAGCAATTAATTATCTAATGTATAACGTAGCTCTATCACTGCCAGGGCGTTTTCCGGACATGATTATATATATGAGTAACACGGCGGATGTTTTATAAGAAACAGGAACTGTTTAAACGTCGCCAGCACCTGAGTTCACCCTGGCTTTTTTGGTTGTGTCCGTGTTGCTAATCGTTTTAGTATTTTGTGTTGTCCCACTATGTATCTTTCCGTTCTGAGTTTTGAATTGTTATGTCCGTTACGATTTCCCATTAAAACGATGTTTGATTCTTCTTTACCTCCAGTTGTTTGTAGGAGGGTCTTGTCTTATTTACGTTATGTGTGTTTGTTTGTACATAGTGGTTCCCTACACATATTGTGTTTCTTGTTTTGTTTTTCTTCGTGTTGTGTTTTTGCTTTGTTTTTCTTCGTGTTGTGTTTTTGTTTTGTTTTTCGTCGTGTTGTGTTTTTGTTTTGTTTTTCGTCGTGTTGTGTTTCTTGTTTTGTTTTTCTTCGTGTTGTGTTTTTGTTTTGTTTTTCTTCGTGTTGTGTTTTTGTTTTGTTTTTCGTCGTGTTGTGTTTCTTGTTTTGTTTTTCTTCGTGTTGTGTTTTTGTTTTGTTTTTCGTCGTGTTGTGTTTCTTGTTTTGTTTTTCGTCGTGTTGTGTTTCTTGTTTTGTTTTTCTTCGTGTTGTGTTTTTGTTTTGTTTTTCGTCGTGTTGTGTTTCTTGTTTTGTTTTTCTTCGTGTTGTGTTTTTGTTTTGTTTTTCTTAGTGTTGTGTTTTTGCTTTGTTTTTCGTCTTTTTGTGTGCCCTGTGTTTCTTGTTTTGTTTTTCTTAGTGTTGTGTTTTTGCTTTGTTTTTCGTCTTTTTGTGTGCCCTGTGTTTCTTGTTTTGTTTTTCTTAGTGTTGTGTTTTTTGTTTTGTTTTTCTTTGTGTTGTGTTTTTGTTTTGTTTTTCGTCTTTTTGTGTGCCCTGTGTTTCTTGTTTTGTTTTTCTTTGTGTTGTGTTTTTGTTTTGTTTTTCGTCTTTTTGTGTGCCCTGTGTTTCTTGTTTTGTTTTTCTTCGTGTTGTGTTTTTGTTTTGTTTTTCGTCTTTTTGTGTGCCCTGTGTTTCTTGTTTTGTTTTTCTTAGTGTTGTGTTTTTGTTTTGTGTTTCGTCTTTTTGTGTGCCCTGTGTTTCCACTTTCTCTGGATTGTCAATTTTATTTGGTGGGGTCCGCGTTGCTCATCTCATTAATTTTTTTTGTGTTGTCCTATCATGTATCTTTACATTCTGAGTTCTGTGTTGTGATGTCCCCCACGATTTCCGAATAGAGACGATGTTCAATTCGTCTTTACCTTCAGTTGTCTGGAGGGGGCTCATGTCTTATTTATGTTATTTGTGTTTGTTTGGCCCGTCTTTTCCTCCAGTTGTCTGGAGGGGGCTCATGTCTTATTTATGTTATTTGTATTTGTTTGTGTAAAGTTGTGCCTTTGTTTTGTTTGTCCTCGTCTTTTGTCTTGTTCGCACGGTGTTGCCAGTTTCTCTGGATTGTCCATTTGTGATTAACCGTTCGGTATTCTCTGGCGTTTATTCAATTACATTGGACAAAACATATATTGTTATTTCTAGAAATACAAATGTTAATGGACGAAATCAAACTATAATATACAAATAATTATATCCGTGCAGATTTGTTGTTTATCTTAAAGATGTTTTCAATTTATAGCTAATTTATTTATATATTCAATAAATATTATTTTATGCATTTAAAAATTATGTAAAAAGCACAAAATGTATAAATCTATTTCAAAAGAAATAAAAAAAATTACATGAAATTGAGGAGAAAGAAGTGTTTAACCAATTAAAAAGACATGTGGTATCACCATTTCTTGTTTTGACAGGTTGCTAATAGATACCATAACAACTGGGAAAACATTTGATACTACTTACATCTTCAAATTCCAACGTCCCACTCTTGTGAATTGAAGTGTAATAATTATCGGTAAGATTCTTCATCTTACGTAATATCTTGTGGTCAGACTGAATACATACGTTTACCATTACAGCAAAAACTATCTGTTGTGACGTTAGTGAATAATAGTTTGCTGATTAGAATAAAATAGTTTTGCATTTAGCGCACAATAACATTTACTTCCAAATATTAAACTATTGAGTGTTGAAAATTTGGATGTTCAGCACACAAGAATGCTATAAATTAAACGTTACAGCATATCGAAGGGGCAATAAAAAATGGACAATTCAAAGAAACTGGCAACATATTGTACACAAGACGAAGAAAAAAAACCCCAAAAATACAACACAATATGTGTTGGCCACCACTATATGCAAACAAACACAAATAACATAAATAAGACATGAGCCCTCCTACAAACAACTGGAGTCAACGGAGAAACGAACGCCGTTTTAGTAGATTATTACAAGGGTTAGGATTGTGGTGTTAACGCCACTTTTAACAATATTTCAGTTATTCGTGGAGGTCTGTTTTATTGGTGGACGAAACCGGACCCTCTGGAGTACCAAGAGAAAATCACTGACAAGTCGTAAGTCACTGACAAACTTCATTACATAATGTTGTATCGAAAACACCTCGCTTGAGTGGGATTCGAACCCACAACGTTAGTGGTGACAGACACTGATTGCATAGGTAGTTATAAATCGAACTAATCAACGATCACGATCACGACGGCCCCCTAATCTAGTAGAGGTATAAAACAAATGTTTATACGTACCCTTTAGATATACAGTAAATGTACTGATTGGAGTATAATGTAGATTATCATACCAAACAATATTCATTTAATATCAACATGAAGATGTTGTATTTATTGTTGATTATCTATTAGGAATGTTCTTCTAAAAATCTTCCCTTTGGTCATGCTCATTTGTGTAATCTTTCATTTATTGCATTGCCATTTAAGTATTTGATATCAATTCTAGATTTATTGATATACGATTATAAATGTCTCGATCAATCTTACACAAGATGTGCATAAGCTGTTCCAATAATTAATAATGTACATTTAATAATTTCATAAATTGTTGGATAGTTTGTCAGATCACAAAGGTCACCAGACAATTTGAGACGAAACAGTCTGTATCAGAATCCCTTGAAATGGGACAAATATTTATTGATTAATACATGGCCTTTTTCATATTGCCATTGTTATCAGCCCAATACTTTGATATCGGCCCGAGGGACGATATCAGTGGAGGACTGATGACAAGGGAAATATGAAAAAGGCCATGTATTAATCTATTTATCACATATATTGCCTTTCACAAGCGGGCAGATAACGTGTTATTGCCCTCGTAAAATGATATTGCCCTGGGGGCAAATAACACGCCGTAAATTATGCTTTTATTACACATGCAAATTCGGCGTTATTTCCATAATATATGTGTTATCCATAAGATTGCAAACAATAGGATAAAGTATTAATATAATTAAAGTTAGTTTTTGTTGTATTTTATTTAAATGTTTTCTTTGGCGATACAATAATATCTAATGACACCTTATTTGAAGGCATGTCAAGGTAACTTCTATTCATATTCAAGACAGTTAAATATATTAACCTATCAGACAACAGCTCTTGGCGTGTAAAAAATTAATAAGGTCATCGCTTATTGGTGGGTTGCAAACCTTCACCTGATCCCAAACGAGGCGTCGTTAGATGCATCGCCTAAAATTTATTATTTATCTAAGTAGATTATTCAATCGAAAAATAGAATCCCTTGGTTTGACACAGGCACGACATTAATAGGATCCTAAACCTCCACTCTTGATCTTTGAGTCTTTAACCACAATGCAGATATACACAAACAATACAAAAACAAAACCTGCATAAACGATTCCACCAAAGAGGACCACACACGATCACAATAAACAACAACAACATAAGAATGGGCAAATCAATATCAGGGTTAGTGAATTATTATACTGACTACTAGCTTAATATATATCATAGTGAATTATTATACTGACTACTAGCTTAATATATATCATTTGCATGTTAGTTAAAGATCATTACTTTTAACACAAAATATAATAACTGATATTTTTAACAGATTTAATATTAATTAGTTGATACACATCTAATGAAATATATGGTCATAATGATAATATAGGTCAGCAAACACTGTTATTTGACATCACAAAGCAAACCACCATATGTCTAGCCTACTTATTGTTTTAGTGCATTCTTACCACTAAGCAACATCGGTGTTTGGAAATAGATTTTTCTGCATCGCTATGGTGGTAAATGTGCTCGATAACTCAGAAATTCGGAACTTAATAAGGGTAATAACACAATTACCGAACACCGAGCAATCTTCCAAAGGGAAAGGTAAAACGCATAAGTCAACAAACAGACAAAATCAGTCAACAACCGGAAAACTGGGAAATATCCGGAACCATTTTCTAGGGAATTTTTACTAGTAGTTTAATCATAGCAAATAAAATATAAAGTAGGATAATTCAACTATGATTCGTAATCACCATTAAAAAAGTTGAAAGATACCAAAAGAGATAATCAGAAGACGTGAAGAAAGATAGACAATACAATGATGAGAAAGAAAACATAACAAACAATGGTCGGCAGAATACTACTAAAACATGGTGACGATCGTAAAATGTTGCTCAAAATAGCATTATATCCATCATCATAAGCCATGCCACCATACTCTAAAACAATGGTACTTGACAATTGTTTTTTTTTTATGAGAAACTATGTTATAGTACTGCTTTAAAATTTATCCATTTTTAAGTATTGTAACACTATCTCAACGCTATACGCATGTAATTGTTGTAGCAATGCTAAAAAACCGGTTAATACATGTATATCAGTGTTGTACATTTGACCAATATTTAACTTATTAGCGTTATCGGCAGTCCGAACTTTTACAATCTGAACCGTCACACTACGTGGCACTCACTAGAGGCAGTCGAAAACAAAGGCGGAATGTAATGTGCATGATAACTGGAATACTGAAAATTGTGACATCAAATAGACTGCACCTCTTTCTTTTTTACACTGGAACTGAAAATGCATGTGACCTCGTTAGAGATTTGATATCAGCTCAACTTTTGTTCTGATATACAAGAAGTGTAAGAATCATCTGTCAACAACTTATCCGAGTTTATAAACTTCCTAGTATCCAGTTTGTTTTATCGTTACCTTAACATAAAGGTGACTTAAAGATAAATAGGTCTGTTGATGTTATACATGTCATAATATATATGATGTATACCTTATAATATCATACTTATGACGATTTTATACAGCTTAGCAGCCATTCCGTGGCATTAATATCTTTAGGTGCCAATTATTTTTTAAAGAAGGAACACATGTTTCGTGTGTGGAACATTTACGGAGAATATCGATTACCTATCGAAACAGGAAGATGGAATGGTATTGATCATGGGAATAGGCTGTGTAATATATGCACGGATGCAGAGATAGGTGACGAATTTCACTACATTCTTCAATGTAAAACTTTGGCAAACGAAAGAAAATTATACCTGAGTCAATATTTTTCACGCGGAATCAATACTTTGAAATTTGGTCAATTATTCCAAATTAAAAATAAAACAAAACTAACGAAGCTGTGCAAATTCATTCGTGTCCTACAATATCATGCTAGTCCTCCTGGTTAGCCACATATCTCTGTGATCCAAATGATGTTATTTCATTTGTGTTCTTATTATTTAATTGTGTAGACCATCTTGTCTTGTCATGTGTATTTATTATCTATTTATGTTAAATTGGCAAATTCTCTGTACCACTGTTTAATCTATGGTTTTTATGAGAAATAAAGAATCTTGAATCTTGAGCCTATGAGATGGCAATGATTTAATTTGTGGGTTTTTTAATGGTAGAAGTTCTAAATTTAGAATAAAATATTTTATGTAAAAATGGCAGAAATTTTAAGTATGTAACTACGGGAGATGTTCAGTGTTATATCATGTATTAATAATAATTTGCTTTGTTAATCAAACTTTCAAGATCGTTAATGTCAGTTTTAGAAGCAGATGTTCAATTGCTTCATATTAACTTCAAACGTGTTCAGGCTTGGAATAAAATGTTACTCACGTCATTAAAAAAACGTATCAATTAGACATGTTTACGCTAACAGTATATATGTAGTAATTGCATACAATTATGCAACTGTAACGAAAAAATAGCCGTTATATTTACAAAGGATGATGATAGGATAAACAGATGCCGTCAAATTTCATTTGTCATTTTTGTAACTATGTAAATAAATGTTGGAGAATACCGAAGGGACAATCAAAAATGGACTATCCATAGAAAGGTGCAACATAGGATAATAGAATACCGAATAGACAATCAAACATGGACTATCCAGAGAAACTTGCAACATAGGATAAGAGAATACCGAAGGGACAATCAAAAATGGACAATCCATAGAAACGTGCAACATAGGATAAGATAATACCGAAGGGACAATCAAAAATGGACTATCCAGAGAAATTTGCAACATCGGGCACACAATACGAAGACAAACAAAACAAAAACACAACACAATATGTGTAAATAACGTAAATAAGACATGAGCAGAACTATATCTGATAGAGCTATGACTAAGCATATATTTCTAAGACTTTTACATTATAAGACATGATCAGAACTCTATCTAATAGAGCTACGACTAAGCATATATTTCTAAGACTTTTACACAAGACATGATCAGAAATCTATCTGATAGAGCCACGATTAAGCCTATATTTCTAAGACTTTTACATTATAAGACATGATCAGAACTCTATCTGATAGAGCCACGACTAAGTCTATATTTCTAAGACTTTTACATTATAAGACATGATCAGAACTCTATCTGATAGAGCCACGACTAAGTCTATATTTCTAAGACTTTTACATTATATGACATGATCAGAACTCTATCTGATAGAGCTATGACTAAGCCTATATTTCTAAGACTTTTACATTATAAGACATGATCAGAACTCTATCTGATCGAGTCATGACTAAGTCTATATTTCTAAGACTTTTACATTATAAGACATGATCAGAACTCTATCTGATAGAGCTATGACTAAGCCTATATTTCTAAGACTTTTACATTATAAGACATGATCAGAACTCTATCTGATAGAGCCATGACTAAGCCTATATTTCTAAGACTTTTACATTATAAGACATGATCAGAACTCTATCTGATCGAGTCATGACTAAGTCTATATTTCTAAGACTTTTACATTATAAGACATAATCAGAACTCTATCTGATAGGGCTATGACTAAGCCTATATTTCAAAGATTTTACATTATAAGACATGATCAGAACTCTATCTGATAGAGCTATGACTAAGCCTATATTTCTAAGACTTTTACATTATAAGACATACTCAGAACTCTATCTGATAGAGCTATCACTAAGCCTATATTTCTAAGACTTTTACATTATAAGACATGATCAGAACTCTATCTGATCGAGTCATGACTAAGTCTATATTTCTAAGACTTTTACATTATAAGACATGATCAGAACTCTATTTGATAGAGCTATCACTAAGCCTATATTTCTAAGACTTTTACATTATAAGACATGATCAGAACTCTATCTAATAGAGCCACGACTAAGCCTATGTTTCTAAGACTTTTACATTATTATGCTTTGTAATATGTTTCAGGCACTGAAATGATTGATATGATATACTACCGGTATTACTGATATTTACGGTTCCTAAATAATATAGTTATAATCAAAGCTAAAGTTCATCTCCCCGATGCACTGGCTACCGTTCCGCCTGATTTAACCCATACTTTAAAACCATTTGGCTCTCCATTATTTTTAATTTAAGTATACCTGATGGTGGTTATTTCAGGAACACGTCATGAGCACTACATTAGATATCTACATTTTTCTTTTAACTATTATCACATATTTTATTGAAATAACGCCGAATCATGTGTAATAAACGTATAATTTGCGGAGTGTTATTTGCTTCCGGGCAATACCATATTACGAGGGCAATAACATGTTATCTGCCCTGGAAAAATATGTGATAAATAGATTAATACATGGCCTTTTTCATATTGCCCTTGTCATCAGCTCTCGGCTGATATCGTCCCTCAGGCTAAAGCCATCGGGGTCGATATCAAGGTTTCGTGCTGATAACAAGGGTAATATGAAAAAGGCCATGTATTAATCTATTATTATTGTATGGCAACAGTACCAAATATTAGTTTACCAGATAGTTCCACACTGCACTTGTGCAATATACCTATATTTTAGTCTTAGGTTTTGCCATTATACACTAAAAGGTATTGGGGCTATGTTTAAATATTAATGGATATTTTACCTTGCGAGCTCTATATTAGATATCGACGTTTTTATTATTATATGCATCAATGGGTCGGTCAATACCTCTGCAGATGGAATATTAGTGTCCAAGGGTATAATCCACCCAGTTGTCAGTATTTCGGTACTGACGTGGTTTATTACATATATTTATTACTCAAATTTACAGTTCTCAAATAATGTAATCATTATTAAAACTAAAGTTCTCCTTCCTCGGACATATCTGACCATTAAAGTTCTCCTTCCTCGGACATATCTGACCATAGCCGATTTCGGCTGCGACATTAGCGGATTTTTTATTTTCCTGTTTAGGCCCTTTGGTTTTATTGCTCCTGAAGACTTATAAATTATTTGGCTTTCCAATCTTTTGATTTTTTAGCCTACCTGATGATGGTTATTCCAGAAATGCGCTGTGCGCCATAAATTAGATATTTACGTTTTGTTTTTGAAAATTAATTTTGAAAAGTCAACCACAAATCTGATGTGAAGATTAAACAATCTGGTATCATCTATATTATATAATCTGAAATAACAAAACTGTGGAACATGGTCGTTGAATAAGCTTATCAAAGTTGGATATTTAATGGAAAAACATTTTCAGGAAGCAAACAAAGTCATAAAACTAATCCAGTGTTCCGCCATTTACGTAATCCCAAGTTATAAAATGTAATTACATACTTCGATTTACAAATGACTTTGATTTCAATATTACGCAATTATTTAATGCTATAAATTGCGTAATTCAAGGTTATAAGATATAATTACATGCTTCGATATACAATTATCTTTGATATCAGTGTTACGCCGGTGTCTGCTGACTTTTCTACGATTGGTATATAATAAAAACGTAGATATCAAATTTAGTGAGCACAACGCCTTTCTGGAATCACCTTTATCAGGTACGATCAAAACCAAATGTTTGGAAAACCAACTATTTTTTATATATTATGTTCATTCTTAAAAGGTGAAACAGGAGTCAGTCAAAAACATGAAACAAGTAAAAATATAACTATAACTATACCGACACAGTAATCACACTGACATTGTACTTTTTTTTCAATAAAATTAGACCGAAGCCTCTATTATCGTTTTTAAAGTTTGTATTTCGTTGTTTTTATATTATGTTTTAATAAGTATTATTTTAAGCGTTTCAGCATTGTAGAACAACATATGTTAAATTACAGACCCGGTAGTTCAGACGGGCAAACAAAAGAACGTCATTGTTCAACCTTAATGTGAATACATTGTATTATAATTAGACTCCATACTGCGTTCTATTGCTGCCTCTATGTGTGAAGTAAACGTTAGAAAACACCGAAGGGTCAATCAAAAATGGACAATCTAGAGAAACTGGCAACATATCGTACACAAGACGAAGACAAAAAACCAAAATAGAACAGAATATGTGATAGACACCACTATACGTAAACAAACACAAATAATGTATATGTTACGGTTCACTATTTCGAATAACAATCAATATTAAAAGCTGTGTTCCATCACAGAATTTACTTGGACCTGCCTCCTACAAGGTAAAGACGAACAGAACATTCACCAGATGTTTCTCTCTTGATGTTTGAATGTCACCTGTACAAGGTTTCTGTAATGCCCAGGAAAAACAGTTTTAGAATGACAAACAATAGTCGTCATGAAGTTATTAAAACACATTACTTTTGCAAATTTGATTCTTATTCCAGTTTTAGGGGCCGTAATTGCCATATAATCGAATGGTAGTTGGACTTACCCATGCAATCAGTGCCTGTCTATCACCACTAAAGTTGTCAGTTCATGATTTGTACTCGATACTATTTTATGTAAATATTATGTTTTATTAAAGCTTGTCAGTGGTTCTTTACACCAGCATACATCATTCAAAAGTCAAGTTACGTGTACAATGATTTTTGCAAGAATGTTGTACACGCAGGTGGGCTATATGTGATAAATTGCACTACATAGGAGGGTACCAGGTGTGGTAAAACAGACTGGTACCACAATTCTATGATCGATCTTTTATTTACGTTATTATTCTCATATTTAGTGCTAGATTTCCTTGGTATATTGAAAATCATCGAGACATGCATGACAGTATGGTATTTTTTTTCATATTATGATTGATTGATTGATTGATTGATTGATTGTTGATATTTTGGACGATAAGAAATTTGTAAACAATGTATAAGGTAGTACTGTGAGAAGCTAAGATTGCTACAGATAAGAAAAGATATTAAGTATATGTTGGAATTTGTATCTTTGGGGGAAAAGGTCACATCAGAGAGTGCTGCAAGTTATGCTTAACGTGTAAACACCGTGGGAATCACGGTATACTTATTTAGG
Organism: Gigantidas platifrons; assembly: GCA_002080005.1. Lineage (NCBI taxonomy): Eukaryota > Metazoa > Mollusca > Bivalvia > Mytilida > Modiolidae > Gigantidas > Gigantidas platifrons. The sequence goes on along the minus strand of MJUT01045641.1, from coordinate 72,935 downwards.
TCCGTTATAAAGGTGGATTGTGTATTTTATTCATCACGTATAACTAGCGATTTTATATGAAAATACAGTAATGATATCAAATAGATCGTGAATTCTGAATACAAAAACAGAGGAATGAGTGGGTGAGTGATTGTTGTTTTACGTTGAATGATCGTTTTTTTTCCCAGCTATATCATGGTGAGAACAACGTGCATTTCGATGACATGAAGATTGCTTTGTACTAGACCTACATGCTCAGTTAGATTTGTATAGTGCTAGCTCACTAAAATAACAATCCGCAGGTAGACATGTCACTATACTCGGGCACATTAACCTGATTCTGAGCCAACCAGTGTTTTCTCTCCTTCCTTAATGCCTCGTGTTTGGCTGATAGACAACAATTGTCATTTTCATAGTCTTTGTGGTTTGACCCTCCCGGAGGTCGATCCCGCGATCTACAGCACTTCAGGGGAGCACGCTAATCGTAGCATCTCCGTTGGCAAACAAAATATCGAAGATGATTTTAAATTGAACAATATTTATTTGTCATAAACAAAGACAAATCTCTTATTAAAAAAGAGGCCGTCGTGGTCGGGATCGCATGGTAGTTGGATATACTACTACCTGTGCAATTAGTGTATATCACAACTACAGTTGTGAGTTCGAACCCCGTTCATGGCGACGTGTACTCGATACAACATTATGTGATGAAGTTTGTCAGTGACTTGCGACAGGTCGGTGTTTTTCTCAGGGAATTGCGGTTTCCTCCACCCCAATAAAACTGACCGCCACGATATAACAGAAATATTGTTGAAAGTGGCGTTAAGCACCATAAAACAACATAATATCAATATAATAATTTTAAATTGAACAATATTTACCTGTCATAAAAATACAAATCTCTAATTACAAAACGCATACTAAAAGAGAAAATATAAAAAAAAATGTCTTCAAAATGCTAGTATTCATATCGTAAATAAGATCATAAAATATAAAATGATAATCAGGACGGATTCTTCGTTTATTTAATCCATTAAGACAATTAAAATAGATTTAAAAATTGCAAGTGAATGCATATTATGCTAATAAAATTCATTACAAATCACTTTTTAAAGTGCCTTTAACAATGGACGCCCAAGATTTATTGTACGTTTAATTATATTGCAGGTGCTTGCGATATTTCAGTAATATCTTTGATAAGTAAAAGTTGTTGATAGAATTCTGAGAGATTAAGAACAAATACCAATTGAGGGCAAAAAGATAACACAAACAGAATCCGGTAAATACAAATTAAAGGAACAATGCTGAACATAAGAATCCGTTAAGTACCGGTTGAAGAGAACAGTGCAAAAAAAAAAACAGAATCCGGCGAATAAAGCCCCGTTCTCATGACAAAAATTTACATACGTGAGCAAATTTGCACATGTGTAAATTTACCTGAGATTTACTCACGTGTGTAAAAGTTAATTTGCTAAGCGTTCATATGATTTTTTTTTTATATCTACACATCTGATGGTAAAACATGGACGCTTTCGTTCCTTATCGATGCCAAAGAAGGAGATTGTTTCCATACTTTGTGGGAGCAGGTTTGGTCATGAAAAAAGAACGTTCTACGGACTGGTTTGACCACAGTCGCTTGAATTTCAATGATTTAATTTTTTTTTAAAAGAGTAAAGAAAAAAAATAGTATATATATAGTATATAGGAGAAATTGTGAAATGCATTTCGTTACAGTCGCCATGGCGGAACTATTCCGTACTTTCTCAAATGATTTAATTAATCGATTAATATTCATATGAAGTGCTTACCGCTAAATTTATGACTTTACAGATGCTTTGAAATAGTATTTCTCATTCAGTGCGGAATAGTTCCACCATGGGGACTGTAACGAAGTCAGAGGCTGAACGTCAGTGAAAAAAATGGCCCATACGTATGTAAAATGCTCGGAATGAAGGTTCTTACAATACGGATGTATAAAAAAAAACATGTCCAGTGTTGAAAAATCTCCACGAAGCCACATGCACTTGTTTCTGTGAAAAAATATATACTATATATCTAATATTATACCAAGGTACTTAAGTTTCAATTTTGGTATAATATTAGGTATATGGTATATATTTTTTCACAGAAACAAGTGCCTGTGCACGAAGCGTATCACTTTGCGTCCGTTTAGGCCTAATTACGATTGTTTACATTTTGGCGCAAAAATGCATTTCACAACTTCCCCTATACTATATATATATATACCAGGGGCGGATACAAGAGGGGGCGCACCCGGCGCCCCCCCTAAAATTGGAAAAAAAGATGATTTTTTTGCGTAAAATCGTGATTTTTCACACGAAATACCCCAACAATTTTCGCGCCTCCTTCCGCTCGGCGCGATTTTTTTTAAGTGTGCCCCCCTAATTTGAAATCCTGGATCCGCCCCTGAATTTACAGAAATACTCACCCAAATACATTTGCACGTGTGTAAAAATTAATTTGCACTTGGTCCCTACCAAGTGTAAATTTACATATGGTGTAAATTTACATATGTGAGTAAATGCGTTCACATGGACGAATTTGCACCCGTGTGTAAATTTACATATATGCAAAATAATTTACACATGTGTAAATTTGGTCATGAGAACGGGGCTTTAGTGGAACAATGCTAAACATCAGAATCCCGTAAATACCAGTTTATGAGAATATTACAAAACTTCAGTATCCGGTAAATCGAATTAGAGTGCAATACTAGAAATGACAATACGTTAAATAAAACTTAAAATGGAATAATACAATAAATCACAATTCGAGGCAAAATAACAGAAAACACGGGTCAATCTTGCAAACACGATGTTCGTGCGTTGTTATACACGACCGGTGTCACACATAGAGCAGGAGGTAATGAAACTCTAAGAGCACATGCCACTTCCGTTTCTTTCTGTGGAACTGTTTGTTTCGTCATGTTATTCGTGTTTTGGTTTGTTTCTCATTGGCGTAGTACTTATCCAGAATATCATTGCTACCCTCCAATAGTTGTTTAACGTACAGTTGAAAATATTTGCCGCGTAAACAGGACATGAACAAGTCTTTACCTCCAGTTGTTTGTAGGAGGACTCATGTTTCAGTTACCCAACACATATTGTGTTGTGTTTTTTGTTTTGTTTGTCTTCGTCTTGTGTATAGTGGTGGCCAACACATATTGTGTTGTGTTTTTTGTTTTGTTTGTCTTCGTCTTGTGTCATGTGTATGGTGGTGGCCAACACATATTGTGTTGTGTTTTTTGTTTTGTTTGTCTTCGTCTTGTGTATAGTGGTGTCTAACACATATTGTGTTGTGTTTTTTGTTTTGTTTGTCTTCGTCTTGTGTCATGTGTATAGTGGTGTCTAACACATATTGTGTTGTGTTTTTTGTTTTGTTTGTCTTCG
>MJUT01045640.1:57659-69553 GCA_002080005.1 Gigantidas platifrons | reverse complement strand
GATACTGCATTGAAAGGTTTAACAATAGATACCCTGACGAAATCAGTAGATATAGTAATATTAAATTAGTGTCAACAAATTTTAAGTCCAGTAAACAAAGCAAAAATAAAATTTTTGAAAAAATCATGGTCATCTTTTAAATGATGTATCTTATCAATTATAAAAGAATAAAAAAGTGTTATGTAATATTACAAATATGTTTGTGTATATTTGCGTAAGTGGCAGAATCGTCAATTAGTTGAAGGCGACCACTTATGGAGTAGAAGTAGAAAAGTAGAAGAGAGACATTTTGTAGAAGCGTATATTGATGTTCAACATTTTGCTCTATTAAATTAAATCCGCTACATTTTCCGCATAAAAATGATTTCGGTTCGTCTTTACATCCAGTTGTTTATAGGAGGTCCCATGTCTTATTTACGTTATGTGTGTTTGCCTCCGGATTGTGGTGTCCAACACATATTGTGTAGGCAGTGTCTAGTCTTACAACAATTGTCAACGAATTGTTGTAAGAATAGCCGTGCATCTTATTCTTACAACAAATAATATTACGGATTAGATAATGAGAAACGAATAATTATTACCTGTAGATTAAATTTGTTGTAAGAATAGCATCTAGAGCCTATTCTTACAACAAATAAGATAATTTTGCCATTAATCATACATATTTATTGTATTATATAGATCTATATACATTTCTTATATATAGATACAAGATACAAGATACCAGATATTTTATTTTCCAATCATGGAACCCAGTATTGGGCACAATAATCATTTACAAATTAAAGAACATAAAATACACATATGATTTGTAATAATTAAATGTAATTTGAAGACATATTAAGACAATGCAAAACAAAAAAGAAGAAAAAAAAAGAAAAAGATAAAGAAAAAGTTTTGGAGGCACACTGTGACTTTGAAGGTCAAGGGGGAGCCTAACCCATAAAAGCATAATATTCTAATGTATTTATTATATTATTATTATTATTTTTTTTTTTTTTAAAGTAATTCTCTGTTTTCTTTCTTTAAATAAATCAATTAATAGTTTAGATGTTAATGAAATAATTTCGTTATCTTCACATGATAGTAACCATATAAATTTATCTTCTGTTGATAAATTGGTATATAACCTTTTTATATTATTAAAATATTTTGCTCTACAGTTATCTAATGGCGAGCAAATCATAAGGAAATGAAACTCATCTTCTTAAAATTACATGTATTACAAATTCTATCTTCAACCTTCAAACTTTCATACCTGCCTCTTTCTATTCTTAAATCATGGGCACTTATTCTAAATTTTGTATATGTTTGTTGTTCTGTCTTAGAACCAAATTGTAAATATTCTTCAAATTTAAATAAGTTTTTAAATTTTCTATATGTTCTAAGTTTGTTTCCCATATTACCTTTTTTGTTAGTTTCAGAGTTTAGACTTTCCTTCCATTGATCAATAAATATTTGACTCAACTCCTTTTTAACAATTTGCATTATCTTGTTAGTTGAAACATTGGTATTATTTTTGTATAAATTTTCTAATTCTAAATGTTTAAAAATCAATCGAATACAAGTTAACCATGAATCTTTATTTATTTATAGATGTCCGTTTATATAATTGAACACAGTTCTTTACCTCATACTCTTGAATTGAATTTTTGTAATTCGTTAAAAGATGTGAAGAGTTTGTCTTTGAAAGCACTATCCATTATGTCTCTATATATGTTTTCGTATTATTACAATACGTCCATTCTACAAATTAAATGTACTATCTTTTTTGTGATTAAGTATGACTGATATGTGAGTATTGTTCAACTAGACATGACTAAAAACCAATTACCCTTTCTCTTTATTATTGAAATAAAACAAAATCCAACTAACTTATTCAATTATTTTATTCATAAATCATATGAAAATACGTCTATTATAAGGCTGTAATCATAAAATAATAATTTATATGAAAAAAGTTACAAATCGTAACAGAACCCATTGCAACTATATATGATCGCTATTTTAAATAAAAAATTGTTTCCTCATTGAATGGATTCCGTAATATCATTTGTTGTAAGAATAAGATTTGCGGCTATTCTTACAACAATTTGTTGAAAATTGTTGTAAGAATAGACACTGCCTATTGTGTAGTGTCCTTTGATTTGTCTGTCATTGTCTTGTGTCTAATTATGTACCCAATGTTTCCAGTTTCTCTGGATTGTACATTCTTTATTGTCCCTTCGGTTTTCTCTAATGTTTAATATTTTTTAATAGTTTGCTACATTACTTTGAACGTTTAACATTACCATTTACACCATAAAACTTACAATAGTTTGAGATGACGTATCCATGGTAACGGCATATCAGAATGTTGGAGAACGAGGTTTCAAACAGGTCTTTTTGATGTAGGTGAGTGAGTGATTGTTGTTCAATAACAAATCACTAATATTTCAGTTATATCATGGCTAGAACAGGTTACATGTTTGTTAACGGATCGAAACAAAATGAGCAATCCTTATAGAAGACCTTCCATAGATACTTCCTACCAAGTCTTGGATCATTTGGATAAGTGGTTTCAAAGGAGAAGATTCAAATGTGAAAAGTTAATGGACGGAAAAAGAATACAAACAGTGCCTATTGCCACTAACGTTGTGAGTTTGAATTCCACCCATGGTAAGGTGTACTCGATGCAAAATTATGTGATAAATGTTGCCAGTGACATTCAGAAGATCGATGGTGTTCTCCAGGTACTCCTTTTCCCCCCTAATTAAAACTGACCACCATGATATGGCTGAACTATTGTTGAAAATCGCATTAATCACCATAAACCTAACCCGTTAATCCTTGTTATGCTCTCATTCAGTATCTTGTAGTTTATTCGTAGTCAGTGTATAACTTTAAAGGCTAAGGAGATAAATCATGAAAGTTTAAATGGGGAAAAAATTGTCTTTTAATTCTATATACTAATTAATGTATAACTTAAAAATATATGTTCCCCGAGAATAATCATTGCACACAATAGAGTGTCTTACACATGACATCTGTATCATCTAAACTACAGAAGTCTTACAAATGACATCTGTATCATCTAAACTACAGAAGTCTTACACATGACATCTGTATCATCTAAACTACAGAAGAGCTTAATGAAACCAAACGTATCAATGACAAAATATTATACAGGGAAACGTTTGAAGATAGTAAAGGGGTAATAAGAAGATGTAAATGGGAGACGGACAGAAAATACAATGGACAAAACGACAAACAGTGATCTACAAAACATTAAACCATTTTAAATCATAGGAGATTATTGAGAGAAAAGTCAAAGGACAGACAATGCAATGGCCAAATGATAAAGGACAAACAATGCAATGGCCAAATTATAAAGGACAAACAATGCAATGGTCAAATGATAAAGGACAGACAATGCAATGGTCAAGTGATAAAGGACAAACAATGCAATGGTCAAATGATAAAGGACAGACAATGCAATGGTCAAGTGGTAAAGGACAGACAATACAATGGCCAAATGATAAAGGACAGACAATGCAATGGTCAAGTGATAAAGGACAGACAATGCAATGGTCAAGTGATAAAGGACAAACAATGCAATGGTCAAATGATAAAGGACAAACAATGCAATGGTCAAGTGATAAAGGACAGACAATGCAATGGACAAATGATAAAGGACAAACAATGCAATGGCCAAATTATAAAGGACAAACAATGCAATGGTCAAATGATAAAGGACAGACAATGCAATGGACAAATGATAAAGGACAGACAATGCAATGGACAAATGATAAAGGACAGACAATGCAATGGCCAAATGATAAAGGACAAACAATGCAATGGTCAAATGATAAAGGACAGACAATGCAATGGACAAATGATAAAGGACAGACAATGCAATGGACAAATGATAAAGGACAGACAATGCAATGGCCAAATTATAAAGGACAAACAATGCAATGGTCAAATGATAAAGGACAGACAATGCAATGGACAAATGATAAAAGACAGACAATGCAATGGTCAAGTGATAAAGGACAGACAATGCAATGGTCAAGTGATAAAGGACAAACAATACAATGGCCAAATTATAAAGGACAAACAATGCAATGGTCAAATGATAAAGGACAGACAATGCAATGGCGACATGATAAAGGACAAACAATGCAATGGTCAAAATTTGTCCAATTCCTTTTAATGTTTTTAAATAATATTTATTACAATTAATAAAAACATCAATAATATTTTATTGAATTTGTTTTTTTATACAACAATAATTTATTCAATAACACCTGGTCTGTACAATGATCTAAGATGCCCACGGAAGAAGACTTCGGGGCTCCTGTTTTCGCACACTTCATTTGCCCAGGGAAAACATAAATGAGTAATTGTCAACTCCCTGAAAACACTTTACAAAATACAAAAATGTACAACATAATACCATACAATTAAATACATTAACTAACTGTATCTTCCTGTTTATGTTTTATTTAACAAGTAGTTTTGACTCTTATCTATGTATATATTCCAACAACCACAGCATAAACGTACGAGGGAACTAAGTTTACTACTCAGTAATAATCATAATTTCAATTAAAAATTTTCAACAAATATTTCTGTAGAAAATTGAAAAACTATTATATACAAATTAACAGTTTGAGTGGGGGGGGGGGGTGGTCATGGCTGTGATCGTATGGTAGTTGGATTTACAACTACCTATGCAATCAGTACCTAACACCACTGACGTTGTGAGTTCGAATTCGATCAGGGCAAGGTGTACAACATTGTAATAAAGTTTGTCAATGACTTGCGGCAGGTCAGTGGTTTTCTCCGGGACCTCTGGTTTCCTCCACCAATAAAACTGACATCCACGATATAACTGAACTATTGTTGAAAGTGGTTCTGCCAAATGTATAACATTTACTGATTGCATGCTCTCCAAACATTAATCAAATAATTTTTTCAAGATATTTTCTTAATTCCACAGTCCCCCCTCCATCCTGTCGTTAAGTTTTCCCATTTTGATTCAGTATCAATATAACATTGTGTTTCCTGTAAACACAGGTTATCAATTTTCTTTTTTCTACACCAACAACTGCTATGACATTAACATTTAATGTAACAATACAAAGAGACATATTATTTACAAATTGACAGTGAAAGGTCACAATGTGGAACTCACCTCACACAGGTGACTACGATTAAACAGCTTAAATTAGGTGATAATTTTCAATAACAATCTCTATAAATTTCTTTTTTAGAAGCTTAATAGATTGATGATATATATCAAGAAATATTGTTGAAAGTGTTGTTAAACACCATAAACTAAGCGAAATGTATCAACATTTTCTCAAACATATCAATTCAAGAGACAAATTCATATCAAAATTAGATAAAAAATACAAATACTTTCAATCATATAAATATTCGAAATCCCCAAATGTGGGCCCCTTTAGGCACTTTTTTACTGGAGGTTTTAGAGGAAAAGATTTTTTAGAAATCAACCAATCAGAAACAAGAATTGCCAATGGCGGCCATGTTTGTTAATGGGTTGGGACGAAATGAGCAATCTTTACAGAGGACCTTCCACAGATGCTTCCTACCAATTTTTAAAAAAAACCGACCAATCAGAAACAAAAATTGCCTGTGGCGGACATGTTTGTTAATGGATCTGGACAAAATGAGCAATCTTTATAGAGCATCTTCCATAGATGCCCTCCTACCAAGTTTGGATTCATTTGACCAAGCGGTTTCGAGAGAAGATTTTTTTAGAAATTAACCATTAAGAAACAAGAATTGCTTGTGACAGCCATATTTGTTAATGGATCGGAACCAAACCAGCATCTGTATAGAGGACCTTCCATAGATGTTTCCTACCAAGTTTCATTTCATTTGGCCAAGCAGCTTCAGAAGATAAGATTTATAAAAATCGGCCAATCAGAAACAAGAATTGACTTTAGTGGCGATGTTTGTTAATGGATCGGGACAAAATGTGCAATCTTTACAGAAGTCCTTCCATAGATGCTTCCTACCAAATTTCGATTCCTTTGGCAAAGCGGTTTCAGAGGAGAATTCTTTTTAAAAATCAACCAATCAGAAACAAGAATTGCCAGTGGCGACCATGTTTATTAATGGTTCGGGACGAAATGAGCTATCTTTATAGAGGACTTCCATAGTTGCTTCCTATCAAGTTTTGGTTCATTTGTCTAAGCAGTTTCAGAGGAGAAGATTTTTTTTTAAATCAACCAATCAGAAAAAATAATTGCCTGTGGCGACCATGTTTGTTAACTGATGGGGACGAAATGAGCAATCTTTATAGAGGACTTTCCATAAATGCTTCCTTCAAAGTTTCGGTCAATTTGGCTTTAGCGGTTTCAGAGGAGAAGATTTTCAAAAATTGGCTAATCAGAAAAAAGAATTGCCTCTGGCGGCCATGTTTATGAATAGATTGGGACAAAATGTGCAATCTTTACAGAGGATCTTCCATTGATGCTTCCTACTAAGTTTCAGTTCATTTGGCTAAGCGGTTTCAGAGGAGAATATTAACATATGAAAAGTTAACGGATGACAGACGACGGACAACAAAAGAGGGACTCCAACTTATTTTCCTAAGGAATTCATTAAAAAGATCTGATCAAAAACAGACTATACACAGTTTGTGTGCAATGGTGTCTAAATTTTGGGTTTTCTTTTATGCCATTTTCGGCTGAAGTCGTTTCGTAAAACATAAAAGATAAAAGAAATCTGTCCACCTGAGACGGAAGGCTCTGTACACAATCAACTAAAAGAAAAAAAAATAGATAAAAAATAATATTTGATGTACCTTCAAAATATGTGAAATGTCGTAATTTGGGTTCTTTGTAGACTTTGTTTTATTAAATAAAATATTTTAATGGCCCACCAATAACATCTAAGATGAACACTTTGAGCAAACTAAATTTAAATTGAACGAAAAATAACTTTCCAATTTTGGAAATTTGCCCTATTTTGGCCCTGTTTATGTCAAAAATGGCAATAGTTACACAGTAGCGCTATGTATTTTTCTGAAGGATATTTAACCGAAAAATGCATTAAGCACAACCACATCAAAACATCTCCACGTACAAAAATATAAAACCCATATCTATGAGTATATTTCTTGTTAAGAAAAGAATATGGCTACAAAACCCAAAATCAAAACAAACGGTCATTCTGGGTCAATGGTTATTGTCTTTGGAATTAAGAAGGATCATGTATCCAGAATAAACGGAAACTAATGTGTCTATTGATGAAGGCGAACAGTGACAATAGCAAAAACCACAGACCCGTAACATAACAACAAACCACAGACCTGTAACATAGCAACAAACCACAGACCTGTAACATAGCAACAAACCACAGACCTGTAACATATCAACAAAACCACAGACCTGTAACATAGCAACAAACCACAGACCTGTAACATAGCAACAAAACCACAGACCTGTAACATAGCAACAAAACCACAGACCCGTAACATTACAACAATATCCACGGTCGTCTATTAAAAAAGATAAGCATGAATGACAAGGGAGATGAGATGAACTTGTGTGCTTGTGAATGATAAGCAGTTCATCAAAGTGTTTAGTAAACGACAGTTAAACAATTACATGACAGATCAAAGCTGGGAAACGAATTTACATAAGTTTTTATAACTTGTTTTTGGATCCCATTGGTTGATTACTGTTATGAAATTTATTGTAATTGTCATTGTTATAGTTTGTATTGTATTTGTAATTAATCAATAAAAATATGTTTACACTAAAGCTAAATTAAGGAGATTATAACATTATTATCCCCCAGTCAGGTTAAGTTACTGACATTATTATCCACCAGTCAGGTTAAGTTACTGACATTATTATCCACCAGTCAGGTTAAGTTACTGGCATTTCCAGTCTCATATAAGTACATTTTATATTCATCACAAGGTACGTGATTACTGTTTGTAAATCCTACTTCTGGTTTCATCGTGACATTAGTTGTTTGGGCTTTCAAACTTTTTTATCAAGTCGGAAAGTGTTCTTCGACCTTTCTCCTCAGATGGTAGCGGACTACTATATGTGACAGTCTTCTCCTCAAATGGCCGCTGACTACTATTCTTGACGGCCTTCTGCTCAGATGGCCACTGCCTGTTATATATGATAGTCTTAACATTTGACTTTGAATCCTTTGCCTGCAAGTCATGATCTTGTGTTTTTGATAAAGCACCTTCAGCATCGTGTTTTCTAGAAATGTGACGTTTTTCAACACCTATATGTTCTACAATTGTTTTCAAACACATCGCCCCTCTGCCAATATTAACTAAGGCTTGCTCTAACACACCTAATGTAGCTTTAACAGTCGTGTCATTTCTCCAGTCGTATAACACTTGTTTTGTTTGTTTTACTAAGTCATGTTGGTACTGGTACTGTATTCTTTCAAGATCGACTGCACGAAGTCCTAATTCTATGCCAAGATTAAATGATTTTATTCCTATTTCAGGTGCTAATTCATCAAGTATTTCATCTGTTGGGACATAATCCACATGTTGTGCCAGGAGACCTATTAAACAAAGGACAAAACATATATTGCTCAAAGTCAGTTCTACCAATTTAATTAAATCTGTCAAACCAAAGACTATAAAATATGAATTTGTTGTTTCTCTGCTAACCACTCAGCATTAAAGATAAAGAACAAAGACTGGTTGGTTCATAATCAGGATAATGTGTCCTCGTGGAGTGATATATATTCACCAACACTGTTGCTTCAGTGAGCCATTCCTTTAAAAATCCAACTAGATTGTTGAATCAGTACACAATAATTAGCATAATTATCATTTTATCAAATGTGACTTGGTCTGGTCATGAAAGCGCTGGAAAAAATTGTTCATTTGGCTTTCAACAACAATTAATCACTCACACATAGAACACTACAGCTAAGTTGCCTGTTAAATGTTAGTGTTTTCAATGATGAATACTTCAATTAAAGTGTTTTCCTATGGTATCCTATGTTAAAACATTGACCTGTGATAATGTCCATTGTGGATTTGCGATTGGCTATGTAAACAATATAAAAAATCCAGAAAATATTAAAATCTAGTGCCAACCTGTCCTTTCTTCCTTCATAACTGATCACGAGGTTTGTAGCAAGAGTAACAAGACGGGTACCACTAGTGGAGAATGAATTTCCTTTGCCAAAAATAATAGGTTTGAGAGTCCAGGATACTTACACAAGTTGGATTTCAAAAATTCAAATATTTACACACTTCATGTATCGAAGCATATACAATTCAAGTAAAATGAGGCTAGTACATTATGTATATAACATCTTTTGGAGGAAACTGGAGTACCCAGAAAAAACCCACCACAAGTCACTGATAAACTTTATAATGTTGTATCGAGTACACCTCACCATAGGCGGTATTTGACCTCAAAGTCATTAGGCTCTCATTTGTTTCCTTTAGCTCTTCCACCTTTTATCAATCATGATTATAGCAAACGATATTGCACGTACCTCTATTTTCACCTCTTTTGACCCTTCTGACCTGTAAACGAAAGCAAATGGATCAGTGGTTTCAGTGAATTAACACAAAAGTTAACAGGGTTAGAACAAAAGTATATACATGTCACACAATTTGATGATGTTACAGATATCTCACGTTTGTCAGACATTTTAGTACTGAATTGTCCCTTTGTGTCACATTTAAGTCATAAATCTAAGATATCTGTGTGTAGAGGACCAGGTGTGTGTTTTAATTATCTTTATCTATCAGTGTGTATTGCATAGGATTCTGACGTTAATAATCTAGTTTCAGTAAAATTTTGTTGATCACATGTTTCAGAGGTGTTTGCATTTTCTAAGTACAAAATGAATGGTAGGTTATTGGATTTTCAGGAATTAAAATAGAGTCGATGTCATCTAAATTAATATCAGAAATATTATGTTATAAAGCTTCATGTTGAACAGAGGAATGGTTCATGTTTTTGTAGGTGGTTATATTGTCTTCCATATCTGTTTGACCTTTTTATTTGCATTACAACCAAATCAGGAAGAAGATTAGGGGTAATGGTGTTTAAAGTCACTTTCAATTAATATCTTGGACAAACCTTATCCTTGTGTCAACGTATATGATAAACTGTATTTACGGGGTAGTGGTTATGGTGTTTAACGCCACTTTCAACTTTATTTCATTTATATCATTGGGCCAGTTTTATTGATCCTGAAAATCGGATGTTAATGACCATGACAACGATGGCCCTAATTGGGATGTTGCACAAAATGACATTACTCTACATTACTCGACATTACTCTACATTACTCGACATTACTCTACATTACTCTACATAAGCTACATTACTCGACATTACTCTACATAAGTTACATTACTCTACATAAGCTACATTACTCTACATAAGCTACATTACTCTACATTACTTTACATTACTCGACATTACTCTACATAAGCTACATTACTCTACATAAGCTACATTACTCTACATAAGCTACATTACTCTACATAAGCTACATTACTCGACATTACTCTACATAAGCTACATTACTCGACATTACATTACTCTACATAAGCTACATTATTCTACATTACTCTATATTAGCTACATTATTTTACATTACTCTACATAATCTACATTACTCTACATAAGCTACATTATTCTACAGTACTCTACATTACTCGACATTACTCTACATAAGCTACATTACTCTACATTACTCGACATTACTCTACATAAGCTACATTACATGACTTAAGTCCACTGTACATGACACACAGGATCACATATTGTTAATTGTTGGGTTAATATAATTGATCATGTCAATGTAAACTAAAGGACATTTCTATTTATACTATATTTTCTGCGAATATCAATCAAACTAAAAAAAAACTTAATAAAAAAACTAAAAATTTAATAAAACTAGAGGCTCCTAGGAGCCTGTAATCGCTCACCTGGCTCAAAGTTGGCCCAGCTGTTTCAGAGGAGATAATTTTTAAGTGAATTTTGGAAATTCTTCTATTTTTAGCAATGGCTGCCATCTTCTTTAGCGGTGGGGTGGTCGGATATAATTCTGAAGGTAGACCATCTAAAGACCATTTCACCATAGTTTGGGCCCATTTGACCCAACGGTTTCAGAGGAGATAATTTTTAGTGATTTTTTGCCAAATTTTCTATTTTTGGTAATGGCGGACATCTTGGACATAATTCTGAAAGGGGAGCACCTAAAGACCATTCCACCATAGTTTGGGTCCAATTGGCCCAGCGGTTTCAGAGAAGATAATTTTTAAGTGATTTTTTGCCGAATTTTCTATTTTTAGTAACGGTGGAAAAATTGGTTGGCAGCCGGGGTCGTCGGACACAATCATGAAAGATGACTACCTAAAGACCATTCCACCATAGTTTGGCCCCAATTGGCGCCGTAGTTTCAGAGGAGATAATTTTTAAGTGATTTTTTGCCAAATTTGATATTCTTAGTAACAGTGGCTATCTTGGTTGGCGGCAGGGGTCATCGGACACAATTTACAAAGAGGACCATCTGAAGACCATTCCACCATAGTTTGGGCCCAATTGGCCCAACAGTTTAAGAGAAGATAATTTGTAAGTGATTTTTGGCCAAATTTTCTATTTTCAGTAACGGCAGCCATCTTGGTTGGCGGCCGAGGTCGTCACACAGAATTGTGAAAGGGGATGACCTAAAGACCATTCCACCATAGTTTGGGCGCAATTGGCCCAGCAGTTTCAGGGGAGATAATTTTTAAGTGATTTTTTGCTGAATTTTCTATTTTTAGTAACGGTGGCCATCTTGGTTGGTAGCCGGGGTCGTCGGACACAATTCTGAAAGGGGATGACCTAAAGACCATTCCACCATAGTTTGGGCCCAATTGGCCC
>MJUT01045640.1:23432-35246 GCA_002080005.1 Gigantidas platifrons | reverse complement strand
AACCAGAGGCTCTCAAGAGCCTGTATCGTTCACATGGTTATAAAAACAACCAATTGGTCCTATGTAAAAACTATGTCCTGCAGTCATCTTGGAATTTCGATCAACATAAAAAACACAAAGTTTGTAAAGGACCTTCCAATACTTGATGCACAGTTTAGGTTCAATCAGTGCAATAGCTTCAGAGAAGAACATATTTCTGTATTTTCCCCATATGGTCCTGTGTTAATACTATGACATGTGGTGGCAGCCATCTTGGATTTCCGATCGGCATAAAAAACAGCAACTTTGTAGAGGACCTTCCAATGATCATTCCTGGGCAGTTTGGTTTCAACTGTCCAAGTGGTTTCAGAGAAGAAGCGTAGCCGTCATTTTGAATTTCATATCGGAACAAAAAACATAAAGTTTGTAGAGGACCATTCAATAAACATTCATGCACAGTTTGGCTTTAATCATATTTGTAGTTTCTGAGAAGAAGGCATTTGAACATTTTCCCATAGGGTCCAATGTTAATCTATGTCCTGCGATGGCGGCCATCTTGGATTTCCGATCGGCATAAAAAACAGAAACTTGGTAAAGGACATTCCAATGATCATTCATTTACAGTTTGGGTTAAGTAAGTTCATTAGTTTCAGAGAAGAAGATCTTTGAAATTTTAACCAATCAGAGCATATTATTGGCCCTGGCAGCCATATTGAATATCCGACTGGAACGAAAAACAGAAATTTTGTAGAGGACCATCCCAGGAACATTCCTGCTAAGTTTGGTTCCAATTGGCCCAGTGGTTTCGGAGAAGAAGCTTGAAATGTGAAAAGTTTACAGACGAGAGACGACGGAAACCAAGTGATGGCAATAGTTCACCTGGACCTTTGGTCCAGGTGAACTAAAATATACATAGGGGCTGTCGTGGCTGTGATCGTATGGTAGTTAAATTTACAAGTACCATTGCAATCGGCTCCTATCACCACTGATGTTGTGGGTTCGATCCCTACTCAGGGCTTGCGTACAACAATCATGTGTTGAAGTTTGCCAGTGACTTGCGGCAGGTGAGTGGCTTTCTCCGGGTCTTCCGGTTTCCTCCACCAATAAAACTGACCGCCATGATTTACTGAAATATTGTTGAAAGTGTCGTGTAACACCATAAAACAAACCTATATATATATATATATATATTATTCTCTGGAAAAAAGTAATTCATACCTTTACAGTGCTGATCACAATCGTCTTGGTCTTTTGTCTACAAGATAAAAAAGATAACCATTGTAGAAATCGATTTAGATTTGGAGTAAAACTTAAATGGTTTAAGCAGAAAACAAAGTTATCAATTTTCTCAAATTTGAAAAAAAACCAGAGAGCCATGAAAAAAAGGGGGGATGGGTACATTTAGAGTTCAATTATTCATGCACAGTATGATTTTGATTATTTTACAAAATTTATTTTTAAAGTTTCTTTGAGTTTCTTTCAAAATAATAATTATTAGCCCAAATTGGTGAGTTTTCAACTTTATGATTGTCAAAGTTATTTTATGGAATGATATATGTCAATAAAAATGTACACATGTTTCTGGAATAACTTTCATCAGGTATGCTCAAAGCCGAAAGATTTTAAAGTTTTGTGATTTTTTTTCTACACTAGAGAAATGTTTCATTAGTAGAACTTAACTACATTGCTGACTAATGGGTTATTAGGGTGAATACCACTTAAAGATAAGATAACTTAACATATTTAGAAATATCCAGTCTGGTATCCTCTACAGTTCCCAAATCATGTAATTATTATTAAAACTAAGGCTCTCCTCCCTCAGCCATAGGGTACCTTAGTTAGTTTTGACTATCATGTTTAGACTCTGTGTTTTTCTTGCCCCCAAAGACTTACAACTTATTTGCCTTTCAGATATTTTGGCTTTGAGCGTACGGAATAAAAGCTATTCTACAAATGTGTGGTGAGCACTAAATTGATATCTATTTTTTTTATTTTTTTTTAATATTGAATAAACTTCTTTTGAACTTCTCTGATAATTTATTCTTGTACCTTGTTTTGATTCCAGATGTCTACTTCATAATTCTGGTTACATCCAGGACACTTCACGTGATCGCTCTCTGATGCTGTTGCTTCTGTATTTGGTTCTGGTAGAAAACACTTGAAATTTGAGCATGCAAGTTCAACATGGAAAGGCTGTTTTTGTGATGATTGTTTGTTGCTGGCTGACTGATAAAACTCAGAAATCCTCTCAAGTGTGGCATACAAACATTCCTTAACACCAGTGGCAATATCATGAACAATTAACCCCTTGGATGTCTTGTGCAATATAAAGAGCAAAATTTTGTTGCTTTTCACACTAACAACAATATCATGTGATTTGTCATAGGTTAAACCAATAAACCCTGCAAACAGAAGTTTTTTCCCTTCATAAGTCTTCAAACCCCACATACTAAGACATGCAGCGATCAAACGGTTGGGTAACGCAGAGGGTATCATAGAGCCTTTGAAAACAAATGCAAAGCATATAGCTCGTCGTGGTGTACATTCGTTTTTCATGTAATTGGTTGTGTATTGTTCTGTGACCATGCAAGGAACAAAATAATCTTCGACTGGTAACCTGCTTCCTGTGGTGAGATCATAGCGGCGCTGTTCTGACAAGATATCAAGATGAACAAGCATGTCAAAGACATATTCTTTGTAGAAGTGAATTTTAGAAAATTCCTTTCGTTCCCAAAGTGAAAACAAATCATTTTTCTGTATGATACCGTGGTCTGACATCTTGTTAAATGTTTCTTTTGCTTTAGTATCTTTGGGCCAGAACTGTCTATCTGTAAAATAAATATTTAAAATATTAAAACAGATTAATGCTTGATGCTATCATTGGTATATATACAATCAATTCTATCTTAAGCAACTTACTTTGTATGAGGCTCATTAATATTCACACGAGTAATGCGATGAGTAGAGGGTTCGATACAGCATGGGTAGGGTGTCAAAATACCATGGTTAGGGGGTTTGATATTCTATGAGTAGGAGGTTCAAAATACCATGGGAAGGGGGTTCGATATACTATGACACATAGTAGGGTAGGCGGGTCAACCAACCATAGGCAGGGGATTCGATATGCCAATGGTAGGAGGCTGAATATACCATGGGAAGTATTCCAATTCAGTATTTACTGTTTTAATGCAATGCAAAATTTAGACAATAATTAGAACTTCCTTCTAATATGCATTCAGTCTTATACATGAAGTAAGCATTTTTAAAGCTATTAGCAAATCTTAAAAATGTATCAAATAATTTTAAACATCCTGACAACAGTTTTTTGTGGATAATAAACTTGTTCAGTTAACCTGTGCCAAAGGTATAAAAGGTAATAAAGGTCTTACTATGACACCAATAATTACCAGTTCTACTTTCACACCTTTTCAATGGATTTAATCTCTTATTATTGAAAGTATCATTCTTTTTTGACAAATAAAATGTGTGTAATTAAACCATATAGGTACAATATGGTATTTTGAATCCCCTACGCATGGTGTATCGAACCCCATATCCATGGTATATTGAACCCCCTCTCCATGGTATATCAAACCCCATATCAAAGGTATTTTGACCCCCATCCCTGATATATCGAACCCCCTGACGGTGGCATTTTGAGCCTCTACCCATGGTATATCAAACCCCCTATCCATGGTACATTGAAACCCCTCTCCATGGCATATACAACTCCCTACCAATGGTATTTTAATCCCTTACCCATGGTATATCAAAACCCCTAACTATGGTATATCACACCCTTAATCCATGGTACATTGAACCCCCTATCCATGGTATATCAAATCCTCATCTATGGTATTTCGACACCCTATCCATGGTATATCCAACCCACTACTTATGGTATTTTGACCACCTATCGATGGCATATCAAACCCTATATCAATGGTATTTACACTCCTACTCGTGGTTTATTGAACTCCATACCCATGGTATATCTATTCTCCTATCCATGGCATATCGAACATCCTAACACTGATATTTTGACCCTCAACATATTGAACCCCTTATCCATGGTATTTTCACCCCTACCCATGGTACATCGAACACCCTACACATGGTATTTTGAACCCATTATCCATGGTATATTGACCACCCTCTTTTTGCAAAAATGAGGGGGTTCAATTTACCATGATGGAATTCAAAATACTATGACAGAAATTCGGCCCTGTGATCAAAATACCAAATGGTATATTAATCCCGGGGTCGATTTTTCATGGGTTCAAAATACCATATGACACAGGTTTTTAGTGTGGTTTGTGTTGCTCGGTATTTAATTTTGTGTAGTTTTTGGCAGATTATTGTTGTATCCTTTTGTCATTTTCTTTCTTTTGGCCATAGTATTATCTATCATTAGATTTATGGCCCCTTTGATATCTTCAAACTTTTCTCATCTGTTGCATGTTGTACTATTTTGTGAATGATTCTTTTTGATAATAGTAAAAACTAGAACCTAGATATTTTATTTTAGTGCGCATGATGCGTTTCCCGAATTATAGTTATAGTGTACCTGTAATGAAGGATTTCAATTTTACCATCTTGTAGGATTGATGTATAAGGTGTGTTGTAGAATTATAGTTATAGTGTACCTGTAATGAAGGATTACAATTTTACCATCTTGTAGGATTGATGTATAAGGTGTGTTGTAGAATTATAGTTATAGTGTACCTGTAATGAAGGATTACAATTTTACCATCTTGTAGGATTGATGTATAAGGTGTGTTGTAGAATTATAGTTATAGTGTACCTGTAATGAAGGATTACAATTTTATCATCTTGTAGGATTGATGTATAAGGTGTGTTGTCCAGTATATTGTTATCATAATTCATTAGATATACTGTACCTGTGACAAAGGATTTCATCACTTCCACCATGTAGAGGGGACTTATAACAACATAGTCTTTCAGCTGTGGAGTGTCGAAGTAGACAATTTTCCCCAGAGAATGTTGAATATGTAGGAAAGTTTTAAGATCTTCGGAAGACAAGGTGGACACCTCACTGTCATTGTTCAACTCTTCTATCTCCTTTAATGACAGAATTTGTTTTCCTTCCGCTGTTAGCTCAGCTATTTCTAATTCTAATGGAACCCATGCATTCGGCATTCTTTCTCCCCAACAAGGATGATTAAAAGTCAGTTCTGTGATGATATTCTTTAGAATTTCTATCTCTGGATCCTTTTTATCCATTGCATTAACAAATACACGATGCTTCAGAACCAAGTGATCGCGACCTTCATGGTCTTTGAAAAGCTGGTCAATCTCTTTGTATAGAGATGTTCGTCTTTCCTCAACATCCTTCTACAAATAATTATTTGATTCAAGATATATTTGTGATATGTCTTCCTCTTATAGCTCTTCATATTTTGTTTATATATATATATATATCATTTTTCGCAAATACCCCTCCCAAACATGATATATCTGTTTAATTACACCGAATATTATTTAGAACACTGGCTAAATAAATAATACCTTTTGTTTGTCGTTTTCAGGACCTAACATGATGTATCTGTTTAAATCTACCGAATGATGTTACATAAAACGCACAACTGATAACGTTTTACAAATTTTGTTACAAGTGTCTCGGTGAAGGGTAAAAACGGCAAATACGGTTGTTACATAAAACACACAACTGATAACATTTTACAAATTTGATTACAAGCGTCTCGATGAAGGGTAAAAACGGCAAATACGATTTTGCAAATACCATGAAAAAAAGTTAAATCTTATGCAAATACACCTACATGAAGTAAACATTCTGCAAATTCACAATGCAAGGCCTGAATTTGTAAAAAAAATATCATGGCTATTAACCAATCAGAATCCAGCATTCTTATATAAGGTGTAATTATAGCTAAAATGCATCTGTTTAAATATTAAATAGAGGTAATTACAGACAATGTTGAAGAAAAAAAGTCAGGTTGAAGAAAACATAGCAATGTCGTAACGACAGCATGTCCCATCCTCTCATCTTAAACTGAGTCGTTTTGAAAGTTCAGCTGCCATTTCGTTAACAGTCTATTAACACTATAAGAAACACTTATCCAGTCTTAAAACTATACTATAATTACCCTATTTTTTCAACAAGAAATCTATTTCGTCCCAAGGACACTATGTCCCGCTAAATAATGTGATCGAGTACACATCAAGACCAATCATATATCATATATGATAACTATTGGATGAACAACCTCAGAGGAGTTATGTTCACAAAGCATAGTTATATTGAAAATGCATGAACACGTTAAGGTCCTATAACTCCTACAAATAGTGTTAAATCAACATGGCGGTATAATATGATCAAATACACTTCATTGCTTATTATTACATGAAAACAAAATCCACTAATAGCATTTTGATCTTTCAATGGAATCTGTCTTTTAATTGAAAATAGCTTCATTTCCTATTTACTTGTACTTAACGTGGGTTGTCGTGGTCATATGGTAGCTGTGGATGTAATCATTTGGTAGTTGGATTTACAACAACCTATGCAATCAGTGCTTATCATCACTAACGTTGTGAGTTTACATTCCGCTCATGACGAGGTGTTTTTGATATAACATGTGATAAATTTTGTCAGTGACTTGTGGCAGGTCACTAATTTTCTTTGGGTACTCAGATTTTCTCCTCCAATAAAACTGATCGCAACGATATAGCTAAAATATTTTCGAAAGTGGTGTTAAAAATCATAACCCCAAACTATTATCTCTCTTCAGTTCGAAATGATATAACTAATTGACAAATATGACCAGTACAATTGTGGACATAAAGTGAGAATGGATCAATAATAGCTGCATTATTTGTGTAAATACTACCTCTGAAATCTTATCTTTATGTGTTGCAACAAATAATATCTGTGGTATCTCGCTAGAAATAACTTTACAGTACGTCAAAATAGAGTTGACCCAGTGCTGTAGAAATACTGAAACAATATATATAATTATATAAGAGCTAATTTGAACGATTGTTGGAGAAAATTTAGAAAACTAAACCAGAAATAAATCTGTGTTAAAACAGAAATATAATATAATTAATTATGTCTAAAACAACAAGAATATATCCATGTGCTCTAAAAATTAAATATATAGAATGTTGATGTAATCAGCTCAAATATTAATTATAAGTTAAGTATCCAAAAAATGGTACATAATTTTAAGAATATCAAAGCTATTACTGTCTACAAATGAGCAGCTACAGTTCTACAGGAATTGAGCAGTTGTATCTATATTGTAAATGACCAGATATATTCAAATTGTAATTGAGCAGATTTATTTATATTGTAATGAAGCCTATATATTTATATTGTTGATTGATTGATTGATTTTTGGTGTTTTAATGCCACTTTCAACAATATTTTAGCTATATCATGGCGACCAGTTTTAGTGGTGGAGGAAGCCGGAGTACCTGGAGAGAACCACCGACCATGAGCAAGCAACTGGTAAACTTTATCACTTGCGGCTGCGAGTCGAGTGCACCCTTTTTTGTAATTTACAAAGCCAGGCGTGAACCCACGCCATATTGGTGATATGCTTGTATGAGTTGTTAAGATCCAGCGACCTAACTCATTGAGCCACCCGGGCCCCTAGTTATATTGTAAATGAGCAGATTTATTTATACTGTAAATGAGAAGATGCATTTATAAAGTAATACAGCAGTTGTATTTATATTGTATTTGATTTTGTTTGGGGTTTCTGTTTTGGGGGGGAGTTAACGCCACTTTCAGCAATATTTCAGCTATATCATGGCGACCAGTTTGAAAGGTGGAAGGAACCGGACTACCCGGAGAGAACCACCGACCATGGGAAAGCAATTGGTAAACTTTATCACTTGCGGATTTGAGTCGAATGCACCCTTTTTGTAAATTACTAAGCCGGGTGCGAACCCACGCCGTATTGGTGATAGGCTTGTATGAGTTGTTAGGTAATCCAACTACATAACTCATTGAGCCATCCGGGTCCTTAGTGTATTTGAATAGAAGTACTTATATTAGGCTGAAACACAATATAGGGCTCATACTCAAAAGTAGTGTGCTATGTGCAATATTAACCTACTTCCATTAAATTTAAAGATATCACTTTAATATCATGTTTTGGATGGTGAAACACTGAAGTTGCATACAAAATTTCAAGAAGATATCTCTCATAGTTTTTGAGTAACAAGCAAAAGGGTACCGAAAAATTTGCACAAATAAGGCGTTATGCTGTTGCACTTGAAATTTGTTTATATTTACACCCAAATTTACTTTTCAAAATAGGAAAACAACAAAACTATTTTAATATATAAATCTTTAGAAAAATTAATCAGAATTAATTTGATACCAAATTCATGAAAATCGGACATCAATTGGAGAAATTATCAGGCTTTATCCAAAAGGTATGTTTCTATCAGAAATCTGTAGGGTCCGTAATCAGTAAAACAATCTTCTAGAAAATAATGTCAAAAGATTTATATTTTCATGTTTGAAGATGTAAAATACACAGAGTAATTATAATCAGTCAAAATATGAACGATTGTAGACAGAAAAAAAACTGCAGAACAGAAAATATGGTTACGGACACTACACAAACCATGTAACTATATTTAAGGGTGTAATCATAATCTTGTGTGAATAAATGTTAATTAAAAAGAGAAATAACAAGTAATTCTGAGTAATCTTAACATCATACCAACTTCAGACATAGATCATAGAAAACATGTTGCTTTTAAGAATTACAGTACTTCAATTTTCAGCTCTGCTGCAACACTGCATTGTCATTTATTGTGTTTTATCTAATAATTGTAATTGAGCATATTATTTATATTGTAATTGAGTAGATATATGTATATTGTAATTAAGTAGATGTATTTATATTGTAATTATGCTGATCATTTATATTGTAATTGAGTAGATGTATTTATATTGTAATTGAGTAGATGTATTTATATTTTAATTGAGTAGATTATTTATATTGTAATTGAGTAGATGTATTTATATTGTAAGTCAGCAGATGCATTTATATCGTATTTGAGCAGATGCGTTTATATTGTAACTGAGCAGATTATTTATATTGTAATTGAGCAGATGCATTTATAGTGTAATTGAGCAGATTATTTATATAGTAATATACCAGATGTATTTATATTGTAATAGAGCAGATTTATTTATATTGTAAATAAGAAGATGAATTTGAAAATGAAAGCATGTTTTCCTAACGTGGAAATCGGGTTGTGCAGTATCCTCCCTTGGAAGGCAAGGGACCAGGTCAAGTAAAATGTAATCTGACATCATCGTCTGTTAACAATTTTATGGGGAAATTGTGCTCAAAAGATCACAAATTAACATACATTGTTCTTTGGTATGAATTTGCATCAAACAACAATCCATCAAAACTCTTATACGATGCAGTGGAGTACATGCGAGCCTGAAGGGAGCAAGTCTTCTAAGTTCTATATTCTGTCACTTTTCGTCAGAAAATGAACATGCCGGAGAATATCAAACATCTATTCGAAAGAGAACCCGAAGTAGCACTTCTACTCCAGGATCATGAACTTTTTGTTTATAAGGACAAGCAATAACAACAAATATTCTATATATTGTAAATTTGGTAGACTCCCTGAAAGTATAATATGCTATATTTTTTATATAGATATTGAGAAAATTGTTTGCATATCATGTAAATTTGTACATAATATTATATGGTATGCCAAAACTAGAGGCTCAGATGAGCCTGTATCGCTCACCTGACATAAATAAGTCCTCTTAAGAATGTCTGAATGCCGAATACATCTAAGTTACTATTCAAATCCCATAGGGTTCTATGTTAAAACTATGTCTGCTCATGGCAGCCATCTTGGATGGAGGTCGTGGTCACTGGACACAATTTTAAAAGTATACTACCCAAGGACCATCCATGCCATGTTTGCTTTAAATTGTCTGACTGGTTCCAGAGGAGAAGACTTTTAAACAATTTTCCCATAGGGTCCTATGTTAAAACTATGTCTGCTGACGGTGGCCATCTTGGATGGAGGTCGGGCTCACAGGGCATAATTTTGAAAGTTGACCACCCAAGGACCATTCATGCCATGTTTGCTTTAAATTGACCTGCTCGTTTCAGAGGAGAAGATTTTAAACATTTTTTCCATAGGGTCCTATGCTAAAACTAAGTCGAGTCATGGTGGCCATCTTGAATTTCCGATTAGCAAACAATTCACAAGTCTAGTACAAGACCACCCAATGATCATTCCTGCAGTCACAATTCAATTGGCTTAGAGGGTTTCTAACAAGAAGATTTTTAAAATTTCGACCAATCAGAACACATTATGGACCCTGGCAGCCATGTTGGATTTCAGATCAGCGCCAAAAACATAAATATTGTATATGACCATCTAATGAACATTTCTGCCAAGTTTGGTTCAAATCTGTTTGGTGGTTTCGGAAAAAAAGATGAAAATGTGAAATTCCCATAGGGTCCAATGTTAAACTAAGTCGAGTCATGGTGGCCATCTTGAATTTCCGATCGGCAAACAATTCACAAGTTTAGTACAGGACCACCCAATGATCATTCCTGCAAAGTAACAATTCAATTGGCTTAGTGGTTCCTAACAAGAAGATTTTTAAAATTTTGACCAATCACAATACATTATGGGGCCTGGCAGCCATGTTGGATTTCCGATCAGCACCAAAAACACAAATCTGGTAGAGGATTACCCAATGAACATTTCTGGCAAGTTTGGTTCAAATCTGTTCAGTGGTTTCAGAGAAGATTTAAATGTGAAAAGCTAACGGACGACGACGGACTACCGACACTTACCCATGACAAAAGCTCACATATTATTCAATTTAAAATAATTAACATAACATGTACTATTATTATAACTTGTATATTTTTGATTTGTGTATAAAAACAAATCAGTAGGTGTAATTTTAAGCAGGTTGTGGTATGAAATAGATATTGAAGATATTATGTTATTTTAAAACATATTCAATTTGAAATAAATGTCAATTCAAATTACCACACTAAATGTCAATGGTATGGGAGATAACTCCAAACGAAACGCAATTTTTAACTGGTGTCGAAAACAAAAATTTGATGTAATTTGCTTGCAGGAATCACATTGTATAAATCCTATCGAATCAAAATGGCGAAAAGAATGGGGCTGGAATAGTTTTTGGAATAACAGAACAAAAGCTCAGAAAGGTGTAGCAGTTTTATTCAAAGAGGGGTTCAAATATAATGTAAACGTTAACAACACTGATCAAAGTGAATTTAAAATTGAAATATTTAGAATTACAAATGTATATGTACCAAACATACCCAGTGACAGGAAATGTTTTCTAGAAGAGCTCAACATAGATAATGATGAAACTATTTTAAACTGGTTGTAGGAGACTTCAATTGTACTTTAAATAAAAATTTAGACAGAAAGTCAATACCATTAAGAGACGATATAGAAAGCTAGAGGCTCCCAGGAGCCTGTAATCGCTCACCTGGTTTTCAATTTGACATCTAAAGTTGATAGAAATGGGGGGGTGTTACATATAATTTTGAAAGTGGGTCATCCAAAGATCATTTCAACTCAAATTTCGGAGCAAAAGATTTTGCTGTGATTTTTATCTCATAATATTCCTAAACGGAATAAACTGGCTGAAAAAATCTCACAGAAAAACCCAGAATATATGTTAAACTACTCATTGCCATGTAGCTGCAGTTAAAATTTGAGTTCATTTTGATTTGTAATAAAGCAGAAATTGACAACTAAAGACATTTCTATTTTTAGTAACAGCAGCCATTTTGAATG
>MJUT01045630.1:26840-36969 GCA_002080005.1 Gigantidas platifrons | reverse complement strand
CGGACCAATCGGCAGTTGATCAAAATTAAACAAGTAAGAGAAACCAGCTACCTCACGATCCTACGACCAACCCTGGAATATGCAGCAATGGTTTGTGATCCCACCACCCAAACCCTGATACAGACATTCGAAAATGTACAAAGAAGAGCTGACCGGTTGGTCATAAATGATTACACCAGCAGAACACAAGGATGTGTGATAAGCATGTTAACATCACTTGAAAGGAAGACTTTAGAACAACGGAGGAGGATAAGCAGACTCGTTATGATGTATAAGACCCAGCATCGACTCTTGGACATCGACCGAGACTTATACCTCAGACCTGGTGACAGCAGAACCAGAGGTCAACATAGGTTATTCAAGGAGAGGTCCAATTATGACACTCTCAGAAACTCCTTCCAAAGAACAGCACAAGAATGGAACCATATACCAGACACTACAGTTGGGGCCAGCTCCATAGAGGAGTTCAGGGCTAACCTCCAACAATATGTTAGCCACGCCAACCAGTGTAAATAGTTGGCAACTGAATCAATATTGTTTTAAAAATTTTTATCTTTATTCTCCTACAGTTGCTTGACATTTTTTTTTCTTTGTTTTGAAACTATGAGCGACATGATCAACGAAATCATGTGACGACAGCTTTAGGGGCGAAACAAGAAGGTCTAACGATTGTCTATTTTTTAAATAAATTAATCGTTTCATGTACGGTTTCCTTTCTATTTTTTGGGGGGATTATTTTTAAACTGGATAGTTATTTTTTATTCAATTTAAAAGGCTGTTTCCTGTACTTCACTCTGTAATGATCATTTATCAAACATTAAGTATGTATTCTATAGAAATACATCTACTTTGCTAAGATACAACCTATGTGATAGAAAATGGCCTATATATACAAGATGTACTTTAGTCGGAACTATCTTTCGTGACGTCATAGGTTAGGAATGTGGGGAAACCCCAGTGACGTCTTTGTATACATTGCGGAATCTCCGTTAGGAAAATCTCAACTAGTTCTAATAATAAAACCCTAAATGCTCGCTTACTCACAAGGGTTTTAACGGGATGCCATTACATGTAATGGAGCAGCCGCAGAGATTTTTTGCGCTCGCTTACAGAGTTTCTGACGCCTGCATTTATCAATAATAAGACATAATTTTTCCTTTTGTCCACTATTATAACAAGTTTTTATCACATACCAGTATTTTAGAATGTAATTCCCACAAAATAAAAATTTGTTTATGTTCTTCATTCATACATTTTGAATTTCGTCATTTGTGGTCATTTCCGGTCGGATGTCGATATACCATATTTGGCGATTTGAGGCGTGAATGTTTACATTAATAGTAAATTTTCATAGTAAGAAATACCAAATTTAGAAAAGCTCCGCCTTCCGTAGTTTCCGGTTATGGAGAACGATTGATAAATTTGGACAAGTTTGTTGCTTCCTTTGAAAAGCATACATTTCTCAGCCAAACCGATTTAACAAGGACTGTGATCATCAGTAATAGTTATAATGAAATGTTTGAAGCGTTAATAGTGAGTTTTTATGTTCAACTGCAATTTATTTGTTTGCTCCATTATCCCGCATGGGACCACTTTGTAGCTCCGCCGAGACACAAGTTTGTCACAGGAGCTGCATTATTGCAGCTAAATCTCAACGTACTGGAGATTTATCTTACTCATTTTAAATATAAAGACATTCTTTTCACATTGCTGGGAATTGCACCGTTCAATACATAAACAATTATTCGGCAACCAACTGTAAATCGCCACCAACTTGAGAAACGCAGGGCAATGATTGTTTACTCTAAACAGAGTCAGTGACAGCGATCATGAAATAAATGACGTGACGTAACAATACTTGTGTGACGTAAACAATAGCGATTGCCATTTTTTTTAAATAAATTAATCGTTTCATGTAAAGAAGCTGTACGGATTCCTATTTTTTGTTTGTTATTTTTAAACTGAATACTTATTTTTTATTCTAATTAATAGGCTATTTCCGGTCATTCTCTCCGATTGTCCATTCTATGCTGAAACTTAAAAACCACTTCCGGTTGGTATTGTTAGTATATTGATTCATCTCCTTACACACATGTTGCTGTTTAGCTCGCATCTTCCGATGCTCGCTATAAGGTGCTGGCATTTAATCTATTTATCCATACGGCCAACAAGTTGAACAAGCGTGCCGCCATTACGATTTTATAATAAAAGAGACGGCTACGAAAAAACACGTCGTTTTCCGGAATTTTTTCCGAAATCGTCAAAAAAAAGGTTAGGGTCGGGAATTTGGCAGAAAAAATAGGGTGGGTCGGATAACCGGAAACACACATATTTTTTTGGCCTAAAAGATTGTCTTAAGACCATCTTGACTCGGATGGTCTTTTAAGACAGCTTCGTTGTGCTGTCTCAGACATGTCTTAAGACATTTCTTAGGATATAGTTTCGTTAAACAGGCCCAGGGTTCTTTAACATGCGAAGAGGGTGGCAATCTCTCAACACGGGACCTCGGTTTTATTTACGTCTCATCCGAAGGAAGGGTTGGTTGTAAATTTATGCATCCCACACAACCGACGGATGCCCCTTCAAGCCGAAGAAGCTCTCGGTCCCATTTCTATACCCCGGGGTTCCTGCGGGGTTGACCCGTTTAGAGGACTAGTGCCTCTAGGGCGGATAAACCTGGTGCCTATTCTACCCCCGGCACACCCTCATAATTATTGACACATGTCATGATTGTCTATTTATATTTCAAAGATAAAATAAGTTGAAAATTGTGAGAGAAAAAAATGTATTGTTCTTTGTACAGTGTATTTTTCATGAAAAACGTATGAGGGTAGTCTGAGATTCCTCTGCCGTCCGACGGCTTATTTAGAACTTGTTGTAGCCGTGGGACGTCAGAGCGCTCCCCATAATCACTGGTGACAATCAGATGGTGGTAACTGAAATTACCGCCGTCCCAACATGGCGGGTGTAAAAACAGGTAAAATCAATTTTCATTATTTCCTCTGTTCAAACATATGTGCATGAAAAGTTACTCAGCTGTCCCTTAGATAAGAACATTTTTAACGACCCTTTGTAATATCTCCAAGATATGGTGTTCGGTTACTTAGAATTTTGCTTTCGAAAATTTGACAAGGATGGTAGTAACTCCGTAAATATTTTTAGGCTGATGATGGTAACTTAATTCCTGGATGGTGGTAACTTCGTATTTATATTCTACGTATTACATCAGATAAACCTTAAAACAAGGTATAGTAAGAGTATTTTGTACTTTTTATTCGAAGTTTTATCACGGCATAACTGCCAGGTGAGAAAATATTTCAGATCATGCATAACTCTTGAAATCCCGTTTTAACTTTTAGTACCTTATTTTGTCTGTTTTATCACGGAAGTTTAAAAAATGTAATATTCTCTAACGTGAATAAAATTAGATTTTATCATTCGAGGACAAAGTTCTACATGCATTTGTAAATGTCTAATCAATACTTATTTTTTAATAACGAGGGCCCCGGGTGGCTCAATGAGTTTGGTCATTGGATCTAACAGCTCATACAAGCCTATCACCAATACGGCGTGGGTTCGCGCCAAGCTTTGTAAATTACAAAAAGGGAGCACTCAACTCGCAGCCGCAAGTGATAAAGTTTACCAGGTGCCTGCCCAGGATCGGTGGAGCTCTCCGGCTTCCTCCATCACTAAAAATGGTCGCCATGATATAGTTGAAATATTGCTGAAAGTGGCGTTAAATACCAAAAATTCAATTCAAAGACGACATAGCTGAAGCAGAATAATAGGTTCTTACACGAGTCTTTATTGAAGATCTGGGATTTCTTCCACGAGTGTGAGAAATTTCGTCTTTTCACGAGTGGAGCGCAGCGGAACGAGTGAAAAGACGTAGAATTTCTCACACGAGTGGAAGAAATCCCAGATCTTCAATAGAGACGAGTGTAAGAACCTATTTCTTCCGTTTTTAACAATGTTTAAAATGTATCCTGGTCTAAAAATCACACAAATTAAAATTCCGCGAAATGTTGTTGACGTCTTTGGTACATTAACAACATGACGTCATATAAAGACTTCCAATTTAAAACGTAAAGATCAGACGTCATTTGGTTTTGTGTACGCTTCAATTTTGATAAATTATAACTAAAATAAGCTTGCAAGGTAGGAGTTTTAATTATGTTTGTGTATTATTGTAAATATGGCTTTCAATCTGACACTACCGTAGTTTCCCGTCGTCGGTCGCCATATTCAATTTGATTGGTTAATTCATCCATGAAAGACACGGTCGTGTGATCCTGTCTGTCATGGGCTGTTTGTCATAGTAAATACACAAAAACGGAAGAAAGTGATATCTATATTGTGGTAAGTAAATCTTTAATATACTTAGAATTTCATTCTTGGATAAAATGGTGTTTTAAATAAATTTTGAAAATAGTACTAATTAGGTCGCCTGTATTGGAGAGATATGGGGTCTTACAGCGGGAGAGGTGCAAGATAGTAAAATCTGTGACACCCGAGGGTAAGATTTAAATCGTATCGGACGAGGCTTGTCCGAGTCTGATACGATTTAAATCTTACCCGAGGGTGTCACAGATTTTACTATCTTGCACCTTTTACGGTGTTTGACTCTTTTTCTCACCCCTCTCTACCGTGTCAATGTTTGTTTACTTTTTGTGTAGTTTTGGCGCATTAATTTGCGAACCGTATCACAGGACCAAAATGCCACGTAATAAAATAAAACAAGATTTTCATTTTACAGCATTAAAGAGGTTCAAAATAATAAAGTTAACAAACTTGTGATAGATTCTACAATAACAAAATCTTACACCTTTTACGATGTTTGCCCCTTTTTCTCATCTTTTTCTATCGTGTCAATATTTGTTTACGTTGAGAAAATATATAGAGTGCTCTCCCTTGTTCGGTGACTAACGTATCTAACGTAAATAAAACAAATTACCTCCTTTTTCACCAACGTCAAACAACGTTTTTACAGGCATTTATCGCGGTTGTAGTAGCATTTATATAATATATTTATAAAATACATTGTATTTTTATTGTGAAATACATTTAAAATACTGCCAAGACACTATAAATAAACAATTTAATTCAACAATGGAAAACAATTTTGCGGGAAAAACGGCGTGTAGCTTGTCTTACCCTGGAGCCGGGGTAAGATAGAAAAATCTTTTTCACCTAAATTAATGGACTACTTTATCCAAGGGGTGAGAAAAATAAATCTTAATTCTGCACCAAATCCTTTTTTTTTTAGCTCACTTGACCCAAAGGGTCATGCACGATAACTCCAGTTGCAAATTCGCGGGAATTTGTTGGCGAAACTTTTAAAGCGGCGTTTTGAATGTGAATGGTGTGGAGTTATCGTGCACGAAAAAAAACCCCGAGTAAGCCCGAACGTAAGTTCAAGGTGGTCAGTTTCGTTTTGGTAACCGTCGGATGTTGAAAAAGATGATTTGGAGCGAACGAAGCTATTTTTTGAAGTCAAGTAGGGTTTAATCAAGGTAACTGCTGTTGTAATTCTTAGATAAACATCTTGTTAAACGAATTAAGGAGGACTAGCGGTGAGATGAAAGGTATTAATGGAAATAAAATGAGTTGAAGCGTGGCTACCGACGACATTTGTATCTCCCTTGTTTAGTGTATATATATATGTGGATAGTCGATCTTTTTATTCACCGGGAGCAAGTCCCTGTGCTTAACCCATATCCTTACATTTTCGTAATCATGATTAAAGTGAAAACAACATTTAAATTAACCGAATCACAATCCAAGCAGTAACAACTGGGGAAAACGGTCCCATTCCTGATCAGAAACATACAATTTAAAGTATTCCAGCTTTTATTGAAGATAATTTTACCAATTACCTTTTTAGCTCACCTTGCTAAAGGCAATGTGAGCTATTGCCATCCCTTGGCGTCCGTCGTCCGTCGTCCGTTAACTTTTCACATTTTAATCTTCTACTCTGAAACCCCCTAGCCAAATGAATTGAAACTTGGTAGGAAGCATCTATGGAAGGTCCTCTATAAAGATTGCTCATTTCGTCCCGATCCATTGACAAACATGGCCGCCACATGCAATTCATTTTTATGATTGTATGCTTTCTAAACAAAACTGTTTTCTGTGGAAAGAAAGATAACTCCAATTTAAACTGTGGAAAGATTTTAATTTAATTTACTTCAGTATAATACAGTTAAAATGAATCTGTATAAAAAAATGTGACCGAGATACCCACCCTAAGCCATATATATTTATGATCAGGGTGACTAGGCAAATTAAATACCTTATAGCTCAGGCCCCGGGGGTCATACCCCATCCCCTACCTGAGGTGAACTGTTTAATGGTTGAGATCACCTCCCCAAATCATATATATTTATGATCGGGGTGAATAAATTAATTAATTGCCCCAAGAGTTGAGGCCCGAGGTCACCCCCATCCCCTACCGAAAGTTTTTTTTATAGCCGAGTATAAAACAAGACCAAATGATGTTGACTTGCAACTCGTTTTAGTTAGTAATGTCCGAAGGGACAAGTTTAAAAAAAAATGTTAATGTAGAGGCCTGTGGGAAGCACCAATAGGCTATGGAATGTTGTGTATTAAGTTTCTTCAGAGCAGAATGCAAGGTGAGTGATACAGGCTCAGCTCAGTGCTGAGCCTCTAGTTAATAATTCGATGGCAGTTACGGTTATCTTTTGGTTTTACTCAGGAGTTACGACCATCTTTAAAAAATAATTTCGTCAGTTACCATCATCACCTTTCGGAGTTACTGCCATCCTTGTCAAATTTTCGAAAGCAAAATTCTAAGTAACCGAACAGTATATATTGGAGAGATTACAAAGGATCGTTAAAAATGTTCTTATCTAAGGGACAGCTGAGTAACTTTTCATGCACATATGTTTGAGCAGAGAAAATAAGGAAAATTGATTTTACCTGTTTTTACACCCGCCATGTTGGGATGGTGGTAATTTCAGTTACCACCATCTGATTGTCACCAGTGATAATGAAAACAGCGGATTTTCCTCCGCATCTCAACTGTGGCACATTTCCACGTTTTGTGGCTATCAGATTTTACTTTCTATCCGAAACCCTTATATAAATCGCTTCACCAATCATTTTTCTATTCATTCATAACCATCTTACCCTCAGAAATTGGTGTTACACTCCATTACAGCACGTGGTTAAAATTGTTAATTTGACTCTCTTGAGTGGAGAAATATCGTAACCCACGGGCAACTGAAGGAGAATCTATATATACACATATTTCATATTCAGTGAAGACATAATCCCCCCCCCCCGGCAATGTTAAGCGTCGTGCAAATGAATTATCCTATTGACACGAATACACCGAACATTTAATGTGGATAGAACTTACTAATGAATTTCTATTTACGATTTTGTTG
This sequence comes from Gigantidas platifrons, assembly GCA_002080005.1. Classification (NCBI taxonomy): domain Eukaryota; kingdom Metazoa; phylum Mollusca; class Bivalvia; order Mytilida; family Modiolidae; genus Gigantidas; species Gigantidas platifrons. The sequence continues at coordinate 29,560 of MJUT01045630.1, read as the reverse complement.
TTGTTGTTGTTGTTGTTGTTGTTGTTGTTAAAAACTGTGATTTATGATATGGCGACACGTGAGTGATGTTGTTTAACGCCAATTCATCAATTTTTCAGCTATATCATGGCGAGAACAAGCTAATTTTTAATGAGATGATGATGAGGTCCGCTTTTTACTGGATTTTTATAGTGCTGACTCACTTCTGCTTCTGCTTCTGCTTCTGCTTCTGCCTCTTAATGGCCACCATCAACAAGTTGATTGTTCTGCCATGTGGAGTACGCATGTAGTACAGAAACTTTTAAAAGCTGACTGAGTTGTCAACAAAATATACAATTAAAAATACAGTTAAAATACTAGTCTATGTACATTTAATGTGGAAGTCCGGATACTTGAGCCTTGAAGGCATCAAGCGTTTTGGCTGACACAATATCAGGTGGTAGAGAGTTCCAGCCCCTGATTGTTCTAGGGAAATAGGAGAATTTCCTATAGTCGCTTCTGCTAGATGGAATTTGGAAAGATAGATTGTGCATGTTCCTTGTTGATCTTAATGGTGGTACTAGTCTATCCCCCTTGTCCAGTGCGACCTTATCGTTGACTATTTTATACAACATCCCCAGTCTTGCATCTTTCCTCCTGTCTTGGAGTGATTTCCACTCTAGTGTTGCCAGCATGTTATCTACACTAGAGCGGTTGCCAAAGCGATTACTGACATATCTTGCTCCTCTGCGTTGGACCATCTCAAGTTGTTGAATGTCCTTTTGATGATATGGGTCCCAAACTGTGGAGGCATATTCTAGTGTCGGTCTTACTAAGTTTTTATATGCATTCTCCTTAACTGACGTGGAACCGATGTTCAGGTTACGTCGTAGGAATCCCAGTGTTCTGTTCGCCTTTCCACAGATGTTGTTGATGTGGTTACTCCAACGCAGGTCAGATGTAATTTGACAGCCAAAATATTTAGCGTTATTGACTGATTCCAGTATGTTTCCATGGAGGTTATATTGGTATTTCAGAGGGTTTGCTTTCTTGCTGATTGTTAATATGTTGCATTTCCCTGGATGGAACTCCATTTTCCATTTTTGTTCCCATATGCCTAGTTTGTCAAGGTCTGACTGGAGTGTCTGTGCATCGGTATCAGATGAAATTGTCAAGTAGACAATGGTATCATCAGCGAAGAGCCTAATGGTTGATGATAGTCCTTGTGGCATATCATTAATGTAAAACAGGAAGAGGCTGGGTCCCAAAACTGATCCCTGGGGTACACCAGATTCAACGCTAATGGAGTTTGATGTTTCGCCGTCCACTACCACAGCTTGAGTTCGATCTGAAAGAAAGTTTTGTATCCAGGTGTTAGTTTTCCCTCGGATTCCATAATGGTTTAACTTGTGTATCAGAAGACTGTGGCTGACCTTGTCAAAGGCTTTTGAGAAGTCCATAACCAGAACATCGGTTTGTTTCCCTGATGACATGTTTGAGGATACGTCGTCAACAAATTCAAGGAGCTATGTTTCGCAGGATCGTTTGCTGCGAAAGCCATGCTGCAGAGGGTACAGTATGTTGTTTCTGTCTGCATGATTCATTATATGGCTGGTGACTATATGCTCCATGAGTTTGCAGCAAATACAAGTAAGTGAGATAGGACGGTAGTTTTCGGCCTTGTATCTGTCCCCTTTCTTGTAGACTGGGGTCACGATGGCAGTTCTCCAGTCATTAGGTATCTCACCAGTTTCTAGTGATTTTTTGAATATTAAGGTGAGAATCGTTGCAATTTCAGGTGCTAGTTCTTTGAGCACCTTTGGCTTGATGTTATCTGGTCCTGCTGCTTTATTTGGATTAAGTTTTCCTAGTAGTTTTTGGATCCCAGCACAGGTGATGTTGAGTTCCGGTGCAGGTGGGTATGACCCTTCCATTGGACATGTGTTGTTGAATTCCTCAGCATTGATGTCACATTTTTGAGAGAAAGCCGACTGGAACTGGTTGTTCAGGATATTAGCTTGGTCTTGAGGGTCAGGGTGTAATAGACCATCACTACGCAGAGGTGATACTGAAACACTGAAACAACAGTCCACGGGTAGACATGTCGCTCCACTCGGACACATTATTCTGATTCCGAGCCAACCATAATTGCTCTTTCTTCTTAATGCGGAGTAGCAACGAATACCAATTTTATAGTCTTTGGTTTGACCCGATCAGGACTCGAACCCACGATCTAGCGTACTCGAGAGGAGCTTGCTAATATTACGCCGCTGGTGCGGTTATGACGACTCGTTAATCCAGTTGCATGAGACTCTCGAAACCAATTCATACGATCTTGATCAATAAAGTAAGACATAAATCTGCTATAACCATGTTTCATGTTACAAATATCATTTTATGACTAATTTACACATATATAATATAACAATGTCAGATGACATAGAAAAGCGACAGGTGTCTTTAATGTAGTTTTGTATAGCCAGAAATATGCAACAAATTACATCACAACTAAGTGTTTCATTTCAAAATAACAAGGACCCGGATGGCTCAATGAGTTAGGTAGTTGGATTACCTATAACATCTCATGAAAACCTGTCACCAATACGGCGTGGGTTCGAGTCCGGTTTTGTAAATTACAAAAATGGGTGCACTCGACTCGCAAACGCACCAGTTGCTTGCTCATGGTCGGTGGTTATCTCCGGCTTCTTCCACCATTAAAACTGATCGCCATGATATATTACTGAAAGTGGCGTTAAACACAA
>MJUT01045626.1:75239-87265 GCA_002080005.1 Gigantidas platifrons | reverse complement strand
CCATGCATACTCCTTTTTTAGATAAATGAAGACATGTTACTATACCTAGTCAAATAATAGTTTAATATAGATGATGACATTACCATTATTCCATCCCTTGACAGCTGGACCATACATGTCATCAGATCTATTACAGGGGGGACTCTTTAACTTAACATCTAGTCCTAACTGTTCCAGTAATAACTGTCTGAATTCAGACTCTAACTGCCCACTGATACCTGTTCCAACACGGTCAGCCCATTCACTCAAAGAAAAATCTGAAAAAAATTTATTTGGAATTAATTCATACTTGGATAAGAAGTTAACAGTAATATAACCAACTGTGACAACACGATATCCCATAAGCCAGATCTGAATCTCTAATACACAGCATAGACAACAACAGAAGCCAGTGGAAATATATAGCCTGGTTTTGAACAGGCACAAAAATCGAAGAAAAAATCCATAAAACTGACATTTGTTCTCAAATCTCTTTGAATGTATTTAAATTTCATATTAATTTTTTTTTAAATTAGCTGTTCTTTTTTTAGGAATGTATCAATTAAACGAAACTTGAATAAACTAAATGCCTCATCTTCCAGCTAAAGTAAACAGGGGCACAACTCCAATAGGGAATTGTCCACTTGTTATTATCAACAATATAATATGTTTAAACTAAATAGGGAATAAAATGTAAAGTACCAGCTAAATGAAACAGGGTTATAATTCCAACAGGGAATAAAATGTAAATTCTGAAATCAAACTTGGTCTTTCTTTTATGATTCCTGACTTTGTGTATAAATTTCAAATGATTTGCTTAAGGAAAACTTAAGTTACTGAGTGGAAACCAAATGCAAAATAATTCATTCATTTAGTGTTGTAATCTCTGGAAAAAGTAAATGAATACAGACAGATGACAGACACAAAGTGATACTAAAGTTCACCTGACATTCTGAAATCATTATTTTTATACAGTTTGTATTTTCAAGGATATAAATTTGAAACAGGTAACAGCATCACCATCAAAATTCCCAATTTTCTTGTGAAGATTATAGATATCTTTTACCTTTCATACTGAAATCAGCATACAAGTCACAAACAGGTTGTGGTATGTGTGTACCATCAAATATCTTGACATCTGGGACACACTTTTCTTCAAAACATGCTTTGGCTGTTAAGTATACTACAAACTTCTTCAAATTTGGAGGTTTTTTTATGACTAATCTATCAAAAGTAAATTACATCATTTTTGTTGTTAGTAAATGCATTCTAATAATTCTAAGCATACGCTTAATTGAACCCAAAATAACACATTGAGAGTTTAAACTTGTGGTCAACTCAGTACTAAAATTTATGATAAACGGGATGACTTCAATTTTAAAATCGTAAATTTTCCAAATATGTGCAGCAATATACCAGCTTCTCCTGCATATGGTGTTTACATCTCGCAATTGATTCATTATGCAAGGGCCAATAGCAATTATTATGATTTCTTGAAGCGTCATCTTTATCTGAGAAACAGGCTACTGGACCAGGGCTATAAAAGGATTTGCCTTATTTGATCTCTTAAAAAGTTTATATTCCGATACTAAGATCTCGTCGAAATATATTCCGTCTCTGCAGACGATAATAAACAATGGATTTTCATAAAGTGAAAATGTATAAAGATAAGGATTAGGTAATCGTGGTTTAGACATTATGTCATTCAACATCTCATTTGAAATCAAATTGTGTAAGAAGATGACTGTTTAGTTAAAACGTTCTGCAGACGATAATAAACAATAGATTTTCATAAAGTACTGTGTTGACTACTATTATACCTATTTTGTCCCAGTATTGTTAAAAATGCTGTTATAGTGACAACCGGAACCTTTTAATCATAATGAAAGCGGGAGGTTTCGTGCCGTAAAATCTGATTCAACGCACCATTTCTTTGCAAATGCCTGTACCAAGTCAGGGCCATTGCGGTTTTCCCAGTTTTCTGGTTGTTGACTAATTTTGTCTGTTTGCTTACTTATGAGTTTTGCCTTTTCCTTTGGAAGATTGCTAGGTGTTCGGTAATTTTGTTATTACCCTTATTGGACAAGCTAAGGAATGAACAAAACAAAACAAAGAATGGCAAGTTTATGTTTCTGTTTCTTATTTGCTATGTAATCAAATCAAAATCAGAAAGAAAAGAATTGTTTAATTATCCCAAATAATTACAAAAAACAGTTTACTTTACAATCACAAAATCAAAATTGTTGGTATTGGTCCCATTTAGACCACCATATATAATGAAAATGGTAAGCATTATACAAAATCTGTTGGCATATATACATAAAAAGAATTTTAAAAGGAACATACAAAATAAAATCATCAAAATTGGTCAAAAATTAAACTCCTCACATACAAAAACAGAAAACATCTTTTATGGCACCATTGGCACCTCTTGTTTGAAAACAGGTAGTGCTAGAATTCTCCAAATTAATCCCTACCTTTCTGTATCAAGGATAATTATGCTATGCAGCTAAAATTTCAGAAGGATTTGTCAACTAAAACAAGTTATTGCACAGAAACCATTGTTTCTACAAACAGATAACATTTGACGACAGATTCATAACAGAATATGACAGCATTATATTTGCAGATAATCATTGGTGAAAATAGCTTAAAACCCCCACATTCACACAGCCCCAATCCTATTTTCTTTGCTTGTTTTATCAATATATGAATATCTTCCACACAATGTAGATTTTTTCAGTATATAGATACAATAAAACATGTCTAAAGCAAGCCCCATATAAAATAAAATCCTGTATAAACCTAACTATAAATAAAGACTCAATGTAGGAAACCTTTGGTAAATTAACCTGTATAAACCGAACACCTGTCTATTCCAAAAACAAAAGCTGGTTCCCAGGAGGTTTGATTTAGACAGGTTTCTGTACTGTATCTCCATTTCATACTATGGATATCGTTTTTCCTCCTTGTACATGATTGATTGTTGTTTAACATCAAATGAGCAGTATTTCAGCTATATTCACAATAGTGATAACAATCATATAAACAATGAAATGAAGGTGAAAGGTGACTCTGAGATAGACCAGTATGGACAGATATATTGATTGCCATAAGAAAAATGAGAGTTGATGGATAGTAGCAGAAACTTTTGCCTTGCCATAGGCCATTGGTGACCACTCAAAACAAACTTGATATTAAGAACAGTTGCAAGTTACCTTTTAAGTGGATGGATTCTAAAAAAACAAACGGCACTCATTTACCTCCCTTCAAGGAGTCAGACATTCTCTAAAACAAGTGGCATTCCTTTATGTCCTATCCTAAGGATAGGTTCTATAATAGATTTATCACTCGCAACCTGCGCACTACCCTTATGGAAGGGTTGTACCCCAAAGCAGAGAAACTTGGACATATTTCAATATCCTGGGATTTCTGCACATGTAATATATCTACAAAATTCGTTTTATTGGTAAAAACTCACTCTAGTTGAATAACACCACCTGCTAAACTTATCTTCTCTGTTTTCCCTGTGAACAGAAAAAAAAGTTTGGAATGTGTCCTCAGGATGCAACCACAAATATATATATATTTAATAACTAACTAAATCACTTTATAGAAAAGATTATTTACATTGCTACTCATGATTTAAAACTATGATATATTAAAGTAACTAATCAGAACCAGATTTGTTTCTCTCAACAAACCAAAAACCACAACTACTTCAGCAACAATTAAAAAAGTGTCACCTTCAAGAAATCATACATGAGGTATTACTTGGCCTGTTTTGGTTTTGTTTGTTTGTTATTTCTTTGGGGGAAAGGAGGGTAGTGTTGGTACGTCAAGAGGTGACTAGAGGCTAACCTGAGCCTGTTTCATACACATGGTGATTCGTGCATAGCTTGAGTTCAATTTACTCAGCTAGTTTCAAAGAAACATTATTTTATTTATTTTCAGAGTCCTACATTAAAAACTTTCAAATTAGACTTAAATGAAAACAAGATGAACTGTGAGCTAATGCTCACTTATGATACCCCTGCATATATGTTCAACGTGTATAAAAACCAACTAAGTCGGCAAACAGGAAGTAGAAATCTGACGGGTACAAAAATGCTTCTCACAATATGGGGTACCTATATGAAGCTTGTGACCAAATATCAGATTTATGCCATCAATAGTTGCTGAGAAAAATGCGACAAAAAATGTCTTGGTCGGACGGAAGGACGGACAGAGGTAAAACAGTATACCCCCCTCCGCCCTCTCTGGTGGAGCGGGGGTATAATTATAAATTTTGAATGTTGGTCCAGTTTGTCCTGCCCTTATCTAGAGACAGTGGTGGCAGTTTCTAACTTGGTATTTTCTCAGGTGATCAAAAAATAATTGAAATGATATGAATTAAGTATCTTTCTTCCTGACAAGATCAGCTGCTAAAAAAAATATGAAGTTTGCTGGGTTATATCTAATTATTTGCTAAAGCTCGCTCACTTAGTAATTCTTCACATTGTGACTCATATCAGACATTTTACAAGCAATAATATCGACATTCAGAGAGATTTGTAGCTCACATGGCTATTTCTTTTTATTCAAAAGACGAAGGAATTTTTCATCAAATAATGACTGTTACAATACAAACCCCATTCATAGTTGATCATCTGGATAGTTCTGTTTATTGTGTTGACACCATAGCTAAGGGAATATTCGCATGGGTCTATCAGAAGGAATGGATGTAAAGTCAGTCCAAGTCCAGAAATCTCTATACAACATTCTATTCCTGTACATGTATCTTTGTAGTGACATGACATGTAGTCTGGTAGGGTAGGCATGCCCAATGTTCCTAAAGGACACTCTGGAATATATATATATATATTTATATATTATGTCCAAAATGTTCTATAAATTACTACATTCAATATAAGCTCATAATGGTACATACTCAAAAATAATCTAAATATCACAGTAAACTAAATAAATAATCAACCAATAAAAATCTTTGCAGGTTAAAAAATAATATACAGTGAATCCTGTCTGAACTTTACCCTGAATAAAGCTAAATCCTGTATTAACCAAACTTTACATAAAGTTCCAATGATAAAATCCTTGTTAATTTAACCTGTTAAAATCGAACATCTGTTCTATTCTGAACAAAAGAGTTGGTTCCCAATGAGGTTCAGTTTAAACAGGTTTCACTGTAACTAATTAATATAAACCAAATTTGATCTCAAATACAATATTTAAATAACAAATTTTGGATTAAAGATGGGATAACTATTTAACACAATCCTTGAAAGGGCACTGTATAATAACTAATTATTAGTATGAGAAATCAAAGTGTGAAAATTCATGAAAACCGAAAAGGTAGAAGGTAAGCTTGGGGAGATGGTAAAATCTTTAATGGCTTGATTCCATAGGTGAGGTAAACAGATATCACATTCCTATACACTTATTATATAACCCATATTCTCATTGGCTAAAGTTTGCAATCAAAAATTTATAATTGACATTTCGTGTAGCTAAGGGTTCTAGTATGAATGAGCTGCCATATTGAATTCTTGAAATTCAACATGTGATTTACTACAATATGATAGAAAATATAGGCAATGTCTACCTTTTAAATAATTTCTTGTTACAAAATAATGCCATGTTTTTAGATTTTACGCTGACAAATTTCATAACATGGCATCATTTTCTGTTTATGTGCCAAAGTATTCAACAATATTTCGCAGCATTTTATTTTTTGTAATTTTATACCCTTTCTTCAGCTCAATTGAATTATTTTTTGTCTTGCATCAGAACAGAAATAACAGGATTGTATTATAAGAGGGGCTGGCATCAGTTGAGGATATGACAGTCACAAAATCGGTTTTACTGGCTTAGCAAAGAGTCGCCAAGTAAAGCTGCATTTACGATCGTCAAATCCTAAATTGATTTGGCAACTCTTCAATACAATACAGATATTTGTTAATTCTAAACATTTCAAATTAGTATACTGTAAATTCAGAAATTAATGCGATGTTTTTATTAATGTGAAAATGCGACTGGTTGGCGATCGCAATAATTAAACCTCGCAATTTTAATGTTCATTCTCTTGACCTGTTTCTGTTTGATTTATCTCCCTTTTCTTACACAGGTAAGATCGACAGGTGCATGTTATAGATTACTGACACTAGGAAGTGGTGAAGCGTGTACATGTTTATTGATTGTTTTGATTACACTTTCCTGTGTAAATATGTCTAGGAACAAAATAAAGTGTGTATTTAAACATCTGTGTTTCAAAATAATGACTTGTCAGTTTCATTCGATGTTTTTTCGTTGTAAGGGTAGATCAAAAATATTTTAGTTTCTCATCGATCTAATTATATTAAAACTGTCTTAAAAAATGCCAGATTTTTATTTTATTTTATTTTGGCACGGACCTCAGGAGTGTAGTTGTTATTGCCGGCTTTTCTTTTAACGCCATGTTTGGTGGTCATGGTTGTTTTGTCGGTGGCAAGGGCATTGACAATCTCGGTATTAGCAGCTTTCATTTTATCAGCAGCTTTTTTGCTTGTAGCTTTAGCAGGGTCTGGTAGACGTAAGACAATGTCATCTGGAACGCGTTTCTTAGTGACAAACTTCCATATAGACATGTTGAAACGTTAATGATTGCTCCCCTAAAAATTCATCTATTTATGGGATTTTTTTTATTTCTAATTACGGTATAGTTAATTGAGAAATATTTTATTTTAAAATATCACTTTGAAAAAAAGCTGACTAAAATTTGTTTGTAAAACTGAGCTTGTTCCGATAAAAGATTCATACAAGCCATAATTCTTTTAAACTGCGGTTTTTGTTTACTTATTTATTTTGTACACTTCAATTGATCTTTCTTTGAAATTTCATTAACCTTTATATCACCCAGGCCAAGCCCCAAGCCTTCGGATGTTCAATTACTGTCGACTCTGCACGTGACTAAAGTTCACCTGTTACAAAAGTTTCTAGATCCCCACAAGCACGCTTTGATCGATAATACATTTCCAACATGTGGAAAGCTTTCTAGATTCTCAATCACGTGAAATTGTGTGTACAAAGGCCAAGGGAAATGTGTATTCACTTTAATTAAAGGTAAACATGACAAGGGGAATAACGACATACAAATACGAAAACGCACGTTTAGATAAAAATTTACATCGATTTTTCTTCTTCTTCTTTATCTTTATCTTATTTATTAAACCTGGCATTTTTACCGGCGACTGAAGAATCGCAATAATAAATGCATGCAACAATTTCTGAATTTACAGTATTTAACAAACATACCATTATTCCAGCCATCAACACTTGGGCTGTAAGGTTTTCTTTTTCTTTTACAGACAGGACCACTAAAAAATTCCTCTAATCCAAGTCGTTTTAAAATTAGATGTCTGCCTCCTTGCTTCACACCTGCTAGAACATCCATTCCAGCTTGGTTCAACCAATCAGAGATTAAAGATGAAATGTCTGTAACAAATAACAATATGCATTTGTTAAAAATCATAGAAAGAATTGTAGATGCACAAGTCAAGTTTCCTTATTTTAAATTTACATTATGAAAGAACAAAAATTGTATGGTACATGTACGTACATGTATATTCAATAATTTGAAATCTTACTGGTTTCATGTCACAGCTATTGTACTTATCGTTTCAAAATTTATGGTTGCTATGTACCTTTTAACAAAGCATAAGTGATATGTGTACCCTATGGTTATTGGGAGATGTGAATTATGTCGATCAGACATCTTGACTTTAAAAAATATATATATTATGGCATGCACCAGTATTTATTCTTGCACTACTGCACTAAAAATATAAGCTCATGATCTCAAATCACCTTTCAATGACATCTGGTCACATACGAAAATGTAGATAAAATGTTATCAAAATGGCAGCCGTTCTGACATCTTGGCTTTTTTTTTAAATATTTTACTTGCATCAGTCCTTCATTATGCAATACTTCACTATACAAACATTTGGGAATATTTTAACAACTCTACTAAAAGATAAAATACCAAAATACAGTCTAAAAAAATTAAATCCATAGTAATATAATTTATAAATTTGGTTAGTTAAGAAACAGTAATTATTAATTTAGTATATGTGTTTTGAATTCGTACATCATGATTTTAATCATTTATTTATGGTAATATTATCATGCGCAGTTCTAAGAGGAGTATTCTGGTTCAAACAGAGGAATGTGTAGCATTTATTTAGTGTATAGGACATTTCTTTCAATTTGTAAGTAAAAAAAGGAGTTGCAGCAGGTTGTATGGAATTTATTTATATTATTTTGTTTTTATATTTTGGTATAATATTGTACTTTTCTTAATCATGATTTGTAGAATTAAGGCCATACAAAGTTAATTTCTTGGTTCTCAGGCCCACCCGCATGTGGAAATTCGTCGCCGCATTGCCGATTTTTTTGCAAAAATAGTAAAAAAATATATTTAAATGCGGTAGCGCTGTCCGTACAGAAAAAACAACCTCATCCGTTTTTCTCTTATATCGCGTGGTCGGTGAAACGCTTTAAAACGCATCATGCTAAAATGAGATTTAAAGCATCGTTATGACAATGTATAAATAAAAAACGTGTTTCCGTTTGACATTTAGACAAAATGTCAATCGTTTCTGTGCAAATTCGGCACAAATGTTTGCCAGTTTTACCAGGAAACATAATAGGGGGCTTCTCCGAAGCTTGTACCTTATTGGAATTGTTTACGGAGATAAAAAAAAATGGTACGTTGGGACCAGCGGATTGGACGTTTCCATAAAAATTAACTACTTGTGATGTTTCTGCCACCATCAGAAGAAATAAAATTGAAATTTTCAATAAAGTAATGAAAAGATTTATACATTGCCATATTTTTCACAAAAAAAAGAAGAAAAAATGCCTCCCTCATCACTTTTTACAGCAGTAAAAGGATAAAAAAACAAATTCGCCCTCCCTCATCAATTTTGACAAAAAAGGGCCTGAGAACCAAGTAATTAACTTTGCATGGCCTAATGTAAAGTTGTTCATAAAATGAATCTTTTATACTGAATGTGGCCACAGCCCAGCTCACACATAATTTGTTATGTATTTAATATTTATCTTTTCAATTTTTCCCTCCTTAAGCTTAAATATATTTCATATATTGACTAGATATTAATTTATCATTAATTTATTGTTATTACATTACAATTTATCTTAAATTGACATTGCTTTTTATCAGTAATTTGTTACAGTTTTCTTTGATCTTTACTACCCGATAAATTTAGTAACAACGTTCAGTTGACCACCGACTCCTGATACAAGAAATTATCAGCTGTTGGTCATTTGTCATGCGCGGTCTAACCAGGGTTCCCACTCTTTTCCAGAAATGAAATTCCAGGGTTTTTCCAGGACTTTTTTCAGTTTTCAAGGATAAGTTTTCTTGTTCGTTATTTGCCGCTTGAACAAGTATTTTGTTATTATCATGGATTTCTTCACGTGTGATTGAATATTGATTGCCATCATCGGAACTAATTCATGTAACATTGACCTGCACTACTTCTACAAGCACATTGCAGATTCAGATTTCAAGTTATCAATTCGTCCCTATGCCTTTCGTCCCTTTTATTGGCCTATTGTAGACGCTTTTATTATTATTGGGACGAATTGATTATCGGACCAAGGGAAGTAACTCGAAATAGACAAATTGCATCAAAACTTCTGGTGGTTAAAAAATTACACTTTCAATAAAGATTTCCAGGGTAAATCCCAGATTTTGACAATTTTTTTAAATTTTCAAGGTCATTTCCCGACCGGGAATGTGTATAACGAAATTCCAGGGTATTTCCCATTTTCCCAGATGCGTGGGAACCCTGTCTAACGTGACATCACTAAACCTTTCATTAAAAAAAAAAAAGGTCAAAACACAACAAAATAATCACAAAGCCGTGTTAAAATTGTGAAATTACTGATAAAAAAAATTATTAGTATTAAAAAAAAGGTCAAAACACAACAAAAATATCACAAAGCTGTGTTAAAATTGTGATATTACCGATAAAAAAATTATTAGTATTTTTTTTCGCTCGACAAGGTTTATCAGGTCCATATCAGATTCGCTCTTCGAGCTCATCTGATATGAACCTGCAGCTGATAACCCTTGTCTTGCGGAAAAAAATACCAATAAGTAATATATATCAGTGAAATGCAATATGTGCCCGCCTGTTGGACCCTTCTTACCAAAACGTTTCGCTATACTGAATAACGACTTATTATTGTTTTCATCATTAATTATTAATATTATGCATCAGTTTTATTTGTGCTTGAACATGAATTGCATTATGTTTTACTTCAAAGAAGCCATTTTTTTTATGGAGAGAAGAAGACCTCCTAAGGAACAATTCTATTCACAGAAAGAATATATAGTATGAAACTCTTAGTTATCATTTCTGCCTTTCAGCTTAAAATGTATTAGATGTGGTCATTCTTATTAATCTTTGCAGTGTGATGCTGTTGAGCACAATTTTAAAAAGAACCAGAAAGGCAAGTTAAAAAACGAAAAATCTGAAAACTTCAGATATACCTGCACTGCAGTCAACAGACGATGTTACAATGTCTAGTAGACTTTCATGTAGCTCCATATAAGTTGTATTGATGTAGTATCGTGGTTCAGACACTATAGACAATAGTTCAGCTTCACTGATGCCGTCCCCTATCCCTACAGCTATGATTGATACATTGTTACTATCACATGCTGCCACCCCTGTCTGTATGCTGCCTCGATTTGATTTTCCATCGGTCATCATCACAACATAATTTGGTACATCTGACCTTTCACCTTTAATGGATAAAAACATGTCCTCACATGCATATCTCAGAGCATCACCAATATCTGTGTAACCTTGTCTGTTATATACAATACTAGATATGCTATGCTTAATCACAGATTTGTCATAGCTTGTGCTTAGATTTAATCCTGTTCTAGAAGTACCAGTTCCACCAAACATAGACAGTCCAACATGAATAAGTTTGTCACTTATACCTAGTTTGTCTACAGTGTTAGATATGGCATCCAATGATCGTCTGAAATCATCCTGTCCAACACTTCCAGATTCATCTAAAACAAATATTATGTCTGCTGGTAATACTGATTTACAATCTAAAGAGAAAAAAAAACAATTAACAGATCTTCAGTAAATTAGATTGATTGATTTTGATCGATTAATTTGTGATTCATGTCAACCTTAGTTATATTTCAGCTATATTGTTCAATATATTAGAAATTCAATCACATCACAAGAACTGAATGCAAGGTTATACTGAAATCAAAACTGCTTTCAGTATATATCAGTACATGCATTAACCCTTAACACCTGGAATAAAAAACACTTTTGTGACCCTTCACTGCTGAATTTATTTTTTAATATTTTGATTTCAATACTAGTTGTGTTTGATGGACAATACAATTTTTATTTTAGAAAATATAGGCTTCCTGTGAATTGGAAAGTTGTAGGTAATGAAATGAAGTTTTTAAATATAACATTTGTGTCACACTAAAATCTCATGTGTGAGTGTCACAGGACAGGTAAAGGAAAATACGAGAAAATGGCTTCATGCTTACACCATTCGTTCTGTCTTCTGCATACCTCTTCGTCTCATTAACTAAGAGTTCCCACATATTTTCTTCAAAAAGAAGATTAAAGAAGTCAAACGGCTCTGGATTTTCAGGCAATTGTCTTTGTAAGCCCGGCTTTCCAGTGAAAGGAGCAATCAATGGCACAGCATCCTCACGACTCCATCCAACTTCCACATCATCTCGTATATCCCGATCATTTTCAGCCTGCTCAATATCAATACCACCGAGGATATCCACCACAGACAATTTCAATATTCTTAGTTATATCGAATTCATCAAATCCTTCAAACTCTTCATCTGCATCGGAGTCATTGAAATATTGCATAAAAAAGTCAGCCCTTTCCTCCTCATTCAATTCTATATATGCCATTTTGGCATGTTGTAGTCACGTTTTCTACTTCTCAGTTTTTTGTGTTTCACCAAAAATAATTACATA
>MJUT01045626.1:53888-64333 GCA_002080005.1 Gigantidas platifrons | reverse complement strand
TATATATATATATCACATGTATACTCGATTCTGGCTACCCTGTTTATGTATATCATTGTTATATATATATATCACATGTATACTCGATTGTGGCTACCCTGTTTATGTATATCATTGTTATATTATAAACATACTGCCTTTAGTTGAGGGTGTTACGGTAGATTACCACAAGAAGAAAAAAATATCACCAGAGACGAAGTCGAGGGTGATATTTTTTCTGAGTGTGGTAATCTACTGTAACACCCTCAACCAAAGGCAGTATGTTTTATATTATACTGAATGTCCTTCAGAGGGTGGTATTGCTGAGGGTGGTATTGTGGAGGGTGGTATTGCAGAGGGTGGTATTGCGGGATGTGGTATATCCTTGCAATACCACCCTCTGCTTTGGTGGGCGGGGTTAAGAAAAGTTAGAGAAAAATACCACATCTACATTTACCAATGAAATTGCTGAATTATCAAAGATATTTGCATAAAGTATAATATATATATATATCACATGTATACTCGATTCTGGCTATCCTGTTTATGTATATCATTGTTATATATATATATATCACATGTATACTCGATTCTGGCTACCCTGTTTATGCTCTTTGGCTTTCCAGCTCCCAAAGACTTTTAAATCATTTGGTATTCCAATCTTTTGACTTTGAGCATATCTGAAGGTTATTCCAGAAATGTGCCATATGCACAAAATTATCCCTGTTTTATGGTTTTTTTCTTAATTTTTCTCTACATTATTATATTACTCTTTCCATCCAAGTTTGCCTATAACTTGAGATCAATGAACAGTCAGTCAAGTGATGGTAAAGCTGACTGCATAATCCAATAAATTATAGAGATTCCTAAAAATTATCTTATTTTACGAAATTATCAAATATATTACTTACAAAAGTTTAACATCACTAGTAATGGCAAGCGTCTCTCGTTTACCTGAAAAAGATAAAAGTATAAAAGTTATTGCAAATCTTATAATTCATAGCTGATTGTCATCATTCCCTTTAGTGTTTAAAATTTACTATTGCATCATAGTTTAAATCGCCCCCCTGCAATAGTGCTAAAAAATGACCCTGTAAACATAGTCTAGATTGCCCTCCCTTTATAGTGTTCTAATATAAACTTGTCACCGTATTCTAGAGTGTCTGTCCCNNCTAACTTTTCATTGTCCAAAATATAACTTCAGCATTATAGTCTAGATTGTTTCCCCTTTCCCTTTTAAATGTCATATTATTGCAAATAAATGAGTAAAATTTATGTAATAAACAGTTTAGGCCATAAAAAGTTAATTTCTTGGTTCTCAGGCCCGCCCGCATGTGAAAATTTGTTGCCGCATTGCCGATTTTATTGTAAAAATAGTAAAAAAAAATTGTTGAATGTGATAGCGCTTTCCATACGGAAAAACGACCACGTCCATTTTTTCTTATATCACGTGGTTGGTGAAACGTTTTAAAACGCATTGTGCTTAAATGAGATTTAAAGCATCGTTATGACAATGAATAAAAAAAAAACATGTTTCCGTTTGACATTTATAGACAAATTTATACATGATTCTAATTAAAAGATCTGAAAATTATAGCCAATAAGAGATGGGTTATATCCCCTTTGTCCAATTTGATATGTCCTCTCCTGGGCAAAACAGCCAAGTCTCCATTCATTAAAACAGAGGGAGTCAAAGTAGGAATATATATTTATTAACTACAATATAGACTAATACTATAAAACTACAAACTANAAAAAAATGCCTCCCTCATCACTTTTTACAGCAGTAAAGATAAAAAAAAATGTCTTCCTCCCTCATCAATTTTGACAAAAATGGCCTGAGAACCAAGAAATTAATTTTGCATGGCCTTAACTACTCATGCATTTTGAATATCAAAAATAAATCGCTCGTAATCGTGAGATGGTAATTCACTCAATTGCCAATAGGTATTTGTTACTTACTGGGTTGTATGGCTATTCGTGATTTGTTTTCAATATTTGGAATGCAGGAGTAGTTATACTATAATTCTTTTGTATAACAACTAACTATATCTAACATTTTCTTAAAATTTCATAAAAATCCTTACTGTTGTCATGTTTCCATATAAGACAATTTACATCACATTATTCAGTTGATTTTAAATGTTTCTTAATATTAGAATCAATAATCCATACAAAACTTACCCCATTTATAGCTGATAAGAATGAGAGAATCAGTTCTTCCTTCAAAACCATAGGTCAACACATATTTGCAGAAATCCAATTCAATGAATGCATTGAAAGCTTTAGAATATTCAAAATCACCAAGTTGAAAAGATACATCAATACAGGCATCCAATCGTAAACAATCAGAGGTTATGGAGTAGTACAGGTGGTCATTCAGCCATGGGTCAGTGATTTCTGGTAAGTACAGCGTGGTATCCAACATTTCACATCCTATAAACAGGATTGTCATAAATCATTCAAATTTTCATTTACTTACTTTTTTTTTTCTTTTTCTAATTCTAACACAAATAACTAGAGAAAGTTGATCTGGTGATCACAGATACCCCCGCATTCCAAATTTTCATCCAGAAACCTTTAAAGTCCCTATCTTCTAAGAGAAAAAGGGCCGTAATTCATGAACGGTAAATGTCAATTTCACCATAATAGAACTTAATCTGTATTTTATGGTACATCGCATTGTGTTAAAGTTTGAAAAGATTTGGTTGAGTCGTACCTTAAATATCATCCGGAAACCTAGAAAGTCCCTATTTTCTAAAAGAAAAAGGGCCATAGCTTATGAACGGTAAATGTGAAATACACCATAATCAAACTTAACCTGTATTTTATGGTATACAGCATTGTGTTAAAGTTTGAAAAGATCTGGTTGAGCGGTACTTTAAATATCATTCGGAAACCTAGAAAGTCCCTATTTTCTAAGAGAAAAAGGGCCATAACTCAGGAACGGTAAATGTGAAATACACCGTAATCAAACTTGACCTGTATTTGATGGTCCACACCATTACGTTAAAGTTTGAAAAGATTTGGTAGAGCCATACTTTAAATATCATCCGGAAACCTAAAAAGTCCATATTTTCTACGAGAAAAAGGGCCATAACTCAGGAAGGGTATATGTGAAATACACCGTAATCGAACTTAACCTGTATTTAATAGTTCACAGCATTGTGTTCAAGCTTGAAAAGATTTGGTTGAGCCATACTTTAAATATCATCCGGAAACCTAAAAAGTCCCTATTTTCTAAGAGAAAAAGCACCATAATTCAGGAACGGTAAATGTGAAATACACCGTAATCGAACTTAACCTGTATTTAATGGTCCACAGCATTATTTTCAAGTTTGAAAAGATTTGGTTGAGCGGTACTTTTATCCCGAAACGAAAAGTGTGACGAACGAACGGACATGAGGATCCCCTTATACCTCCGACTCCCGTCGAGCAGGGGTATAAAAAGCCGGTCCAAATATGCATACTTTGTAATCCTGCATGCAATGCCATCCATTGTCAATCTGTGTTATGTTGAGTTCTCCAAAAAGAACAATAGTTGACTTCTAGGTAGGTTTAGTTGTGTCTAGAAACAATATGCTAGTAGTCAGATGGAAGGACGAACAGTCAGAGAGAGATGGAGTACTAACTATATACTCCACTAAAACTGGGGAGCATAATAAAAATCAGTTTTCACATCAATGATTGAAGACTATTTCTAAAAAATATACAGGTCATTACAATTTCCCCAAATTCTCCTTCCATAATTCCTTCTGTTGTTTCCCATTTACTTTATTCACTTATTTTGAACATAATTTTCTATATCAATAACCCTACATTTATTTTTCAATGCGACCCATGGAACAAGAAAAATATGATATTTTTTTCTAATCTCATTAAAGAAATAGGAAAAATCAAATATGAATTGACCATACATACTTCTATCATCCATTTGTAACCTAGACACCAGATCTGCTTGAGAACCATCAATACTAAGACCTCTGTCCTGTAACTCTTGTTTTAGTTGTAACAGTTTCATTTTGTTAGGTCTTACACATGGTCCTTTTGATTGTAAAAAGTCCTAAATTAAAAGAAAAAAGAACATTACTTATTCAATTAACATTCTTGATGCCTATCTCTCTGTACAAACCTATGTGTACTTTTCAAAAAGGGGCAACTGTGGTTGTGATCATATTGTAGTTTAATTTACATTTAGCTTTGCAGTCAATGCCAGTCATCACTAAACTCTAATGTGTACGCATTGACTTATTACTGGTGGTGGGAATCATGTAGTCAAATTCCCAGAATTGATGATCATTAAATACTGGTGGCGGGAATCATGCAGTCAAATTCCCAGGATTGAGGATCATTAAATACTGGTGGTGGGAATCATGCAGTCAAATTCCCAGGATTGATGAGCATTAAATAATGGTGGCGGGAATCATGCAGTCATATTCCCAGGATTGATGATCATTAAATACTGGTGGCGGGAATCATGCAGTCAAATTCCCAGGATTGATGATCATTAATACTGGTGGTGGGAATCATGCAGTCAAATTCCCAGGATTGATGATCATTAAATACTGGTGGCAGGAATCATGCAGTCAAATTCCCAGGATTGATGATCATTAAATACTGGTGGCGGGAATCATGCAGTCAAATTCCCAGGATTGATGATCATTAAATACTGGTGGTGGGAATCACGCAGTCAAATTCCCAGGATTGACGATCATTAAATACTGGTGGTGGGAATCATGCAGTCAAATTGTCAGGATTGACGATCATTAAATACTGGTGGCGGGAATCATGCAGTCAAATTCCAAGAATTGATGAGTATTAAATACTGGTGGTGGAAATCATGCAGTCAAATTCCAGGGATTGATGATCATTAAATACTGGTGGTGGGAATCATGCAATCAAATTCCAAGGATTGATGATCATTAAATACTGGTGGTGGGAATCATGCAGTCAAATCCCAGGATCGACGATCATTAAATACTGGTGGTGGGAATCATGCAGTCATATTCCCAAGATTGACGATCATTAAATACTGGTGGTGGGAATCATGCAGTCAAATTCCCAGGATTGACGATCATTAAATAATGGTGGTGGGATTCATGCAGTCAAATCCCAGGATCGACGATCATTAAATACTGGTGGTGGGAATCATGCAGTCAAATTCCAAGGATTGATGATCATTAAATACTGGTGGTGGGAATCATGCAGTCAAATTCCCAAGATTGACAATCATTAAATACTGGTGGTGGGAATCATGCAGTCAAATTCCAAGGGTTGACGATCATTAAATACGGGTGGTGGGAATCATGTAGTCAAATTCCCAGGATCCATGATCATTAAACCAACATTGATTGATGATTGATGATCTATGACAAGAACTACTACATGTATTTTTCTGACTAGAATTGCACTAATTACTATATTTTAAGATTATGTTTGACAAAAATGCAGATTTTGTACAAAACCATACAAGAAACAATTTAGCAAATTCAGATATTCTTTCAAACAATGCAGTATCTTCAGAGGTTTTCAAAACATATTACAGTACTTGTCAATATATATTTATAACTAAGTACTATAATTTTTTTCATCCTGCACTGGTTCCATTTGGGCAGTCATACTGCATTGACTTGATAATTTTTGCTATATACTGTATGTATTGTCATTTTCCAAAATATCAACTTTATGGTACCGGATGCATGTAGAGGGATAGTAAGAAATGGTAATAGAACAGGCACAGATGTGATAGAGGACATGATAAAAAAAAACCGATTGGAATAACACTTATTTCTCCTCTTTTCACACAATATGGCAGTTGTTTTTGGACTTTTTGATATTGCAGGATAACCATAAAATAGGTACATTGTCGATAAATATAAAATTTACTTGCACATGCTGTGAAACAGGCTCACATATCATTATGTTACTAAAGATCAAACAAATAAATTTGATATTCTCAGATATTGCACGTATTTTGTCTATGTACTTTTCAAAAGATTTTATTAAAAAACTAGAAAAGAAGTATGCCCCCGCACTTGATAATTATGGACAAAGTTGTTTTGTTAGGAGTGATTTTTAAAAAATAAAGTGTGCCTGTAAGACACAAATGATTCCCCCGCCTGACCATCAGAAATTATAAACAAGTCAAAAGTTCTTTAACACTATGTATGATGTTCTATCATACTCAACTTGTATACATATAGTACCTTTAATTTTTCATTCCTGATATGTTAATATAAAGGTATTACCTGTGGTGAAATGGGTATAATTCTATCTAGAATCAGCTTAGTCTTCTGGAAATTGTAGTAGGAGCCATACAAACCATATTTCCATTATGTAGCTAGTAAGAAGGAAATGAAGTCCAACTACCTGTCATTTTGAGAATATTTAATGAAAATCAAAATCCTATGGACAGCCACACCTCCATTATGCGTATAAACATCCTGCAAAATATTAAAGCTGCAGCTCTAAAACTGTAGGAGGAGATAGCCGGACAAACAATGTATCTATATCCGGATGGACGAACGGACGGACGGCCAAATGGTGCGACGGACAGGGGTAAATTAATATCCCCCCTCTGACTCTTCGTGGGGGCATAAAAATAATATTCCCTCATTTGACAAAAGCACTAAATGATGAGGGAAGTAAAGGCCCATCAGTCTATTGGTTTACAGAATTTATTTAAGATGATAAGAACTACTTACAGGTTTTGCTGTCAAACTTCACTCTTCCATGAAAAAACAAGGTAAAGGATGAGAATTGTGGTCAAGTCTATTTTCCAAAAAGCAAGAGTGTATACAGAATAATAAAGACAAATACAAACTTAAGATAACAGAAAACCAGTTGAGCTTTGAATGTATGTTAAAAGCTTATTTACTTTATTAATGTTAATACCTTTGGAAGACCAAGTGCTTTTAGCAATTCTTCTTTTAATTTATTCTTTGCTTCTTCTAGCTTTTTCTTTGCTTCCTTTTCAATCCTTGCTTTGATGGCATCCATATCAAAAAACTTGTTATAATCAAATGTTAATGTCCACTCTGAAAAATCAAAGTGTTCAACACAATAATAGTTAGATTGTCATAGTAAACAATAAAACTACATGCATTTATTTTCATACAGAAAACAAGACCACAGTTGGGTCTAGACCTGTGTCACTGTAACAAATTATTACATCCTACCTATGATAATATCCAGGGGATAAAATTTGTGTACAATTTTTATCCTTCTGGGATAAAATGTCTAAGAAATTTTATCCATTGTGTAAAATAATATCCTTTCCATAGGATATTATTTCTTAAAAACTTAGGANAACATTACTTCTGTTGTAATTTTGTTGAGAAATATTGTTAGTGTTACAAAAATATAGATCAAAAGCCATTAATAAAATGTTGCAAATTTTTTTTTTCTTAATTTCTTTCACAAACCGATGATAAATTAGTAAACTTGGACTTATGTGGGTCCTTAAAATTCAATAGGACATCAATTTCCAATTACTTTAATTTTGGTCACCTATGTCACACTTTGGGGTCATTTTTTTTTTAAACAGCCCATATTTATCTTTCATTAATTTTATATCCTAGGATATAATCATTGTTATTCATTTTATCCCTTTAAGATAATAAATCATTTATGTTTTACTTCAGAAAGAAATGTCCACACCACATGACATAGCAGATAAATTGTGATACACAAATCTGTAGAGAAAAAACCTGAAACTTTCTACACTATTCTCTGTACTACCAGTGCAACCAAGCCGCTTGATTTTTTGGATATGGGAGATAGAATAACAAACTCAATATATATCCCATAAATGTCATTTATTCAAAATGACGAATAAGTTTTAATAATGTGAAATAATACAATGTAAAGATCAGGGAGTGCAACAAAAATAAGAAACATGCAATATCTACATTTTTTACTAAATTTATGTCCTTCACTCCCTGTGAAATGAACAATACTCCCTGAGACAAAAAAGGGTTGGCACTTAAAAACGGCCACTAGTCCCATTAAAATTTATATTTGAATGGGACGAATATCCATCAGATAGGATAAAATATTGATGACTAGGATGTTTTTTCCTTAATCTTTTTATCCATTTAAAGCCATGAAAATATCCTTCAGGATATTTTTTCTCTAAAATTAAATCCCCTAGGACATTTTATACTAGGGATGATATTTATGATTACATCACAACACACCACTGACAGCTTATTACTTGTCATATTTTGCCTTTCAAAATTACCTTGTATTTCCTCATTTGTTAAAAATGAGGATTTAACCAGTAGTATTGTAAATTTGCCTTGCATGGCATAGACAATATCCTTTGAATAGACAATATGTCTAGAAAATTCAGTTGCTGGAGCATTTTATTTACTTGATACCAAATATAACTTTGTCATGATTGTAATTTCTTTGAATTTTCTTACTACAAATTGAACAAAATTTATTCCACTTCAACAATTAACGTAAAACAAACTGGGAGTAATTTAGAATGAGTAGGGCTCAGTATTTCTATAGTATCTTCACTGCAAATATAAATTTTAAAATACAATGACATATGAATATTTTAATAAAGGTTTTGTACATACCAGAGCTACAATCCAGTGTTTCTATGACAAGATTTGGTAAAGTTTCATGTAGTTTATCATATACTGTCAACAAGTAATAATTAGGCATGGAGAAAGCAATTTTCTTCAGTAAGTCTTCATCTGTATCCCCACCTACTCCGACAGTTGCTATTCGTACTCCTGACCTCTTACAATTTTCTGCTTGAACGATCACAGGATCAGGACCAGAATTAGACTTCCCATCAGTAACCAGAATTAGATAGTCCTGGGCATCTGGACGATTACCGTTTTCTTTTTTAAACATTTCTGTACAGACATAATGGAAGGCATCTCCAATATCAGTATATGATCCTTTCTGATAAACCGCTGTACTGAAGACTTGTTTAATAGCTTCTTTGTCATACTGACTGTTAAGTTGTAACAGAGGTCTAGATGTTCCTTTTCCAGCAAACAAACTTACACCAACACGAACTAATTTTTCTCCAATGGCCAACTTGTCAATAGCATTTGTCAAAGCATTCATTGAGTCCTTGAAGTGATCTTCTCCAACACTTCCAGATTCATCTATTACAAATATAATATCCACTGGCACAACAGTTTTACAATCTGAAAAAAAGAAATAAAAATATTTCCAGTTTTAATCAGTTAATCTTATTGAAAAATATAAATATATACACAATTTTCTACAATAAATTTAGTTTAGCTTAATAGTTTGATTTAGTTTAATTTTCATAACATCAAATGTACAAATCAAATAATAACAACAGAAGAGCAAGAAAACCACAAGAGTTGAGCCCTGTCAATAGGTGTGCCACAGCAAGAAAACCACAAGAGTTGAGCCCTATGTCAATAGGTATGCCACAGCAAGAAAACCACAAGAGTTGAGCCCTATGTCAATATATGTGCCACAACAAGAAAACCACAAGAGTTGAGCCCTGTCAATAGGTGTGCCACAGCAAGAAAACCACAAGAGTTGAGCCGTATGTCAATAGGTGTGCCACAGTAAGAAAACCACAAGAGTTGAGCCCTATGTCAATGTTTGCCACAACAAGAAAACCACAAGAGTTGAGCCCTGTCAATAGGTGTGCCACAGCAAAAAAACCACAAGAGTTGAGCCCTATGTCAATAGGTGTATTACTGCAAGAAAACCACAAGAGTTGAACCCTATGTCAATATGTGTGCCACAGCAAGAAAACCACAAGAGTTGAGCCCTATGTCAATAGGTGTGCCACAGCAAGAAAAGCATAAGAGTTGAGTCCTATGTCAATAGGTGTGCCACAGCAAGAAAACCACAAGAGTTGAGCCCTATGTCAATAGGTGTGCCACAACAAGAAAAGCATAAGAGTTGAGTCCTATGTCAATAGGTGTGCCACAGCAAGAAAACCACAAGAGTTGAGCCCTATGTCAATATGTGTGCCACAGCAAGAAAACAACTAGAGTTGAGCCCTATGTCAATAGGAATGCAACAGCAAGAAAACCACAAGAGTTGAGCCCTATGTCATAGGTGTGCTACAGCAAGAAAACCACAAGAGTTGAGCCCTATGTCAATAGGTGTGCCACAGCAAAAAAAACACAAGAGTTGAGCCCTATGTCAATATGTGTGCCACAGGAAAAATTGTTACACAAAACTGTATATTTTAATTAATTCCAGTCTAGTTTGGGTTAGTTTAGTAAAGTAGTTTTTAAATGAATCTCAATCAAGTTAGGTTTAATGTATATTATAACACTTTTCTATTTTAAAACAAGAAATGTGTGCACCACAAAATACACCCGTCGATATAAATTATCAAACGGTATAATGGTAATGACCCCAAAATAAATAGGGTCCTTCCCCTTCCACAGGGGAATCATGTGGTCAGGTTTGGTAAAGATCCAATATACAGAACTAAAGTTATCGTG
>MJUT01045626.1:22404-41047 GCA_002080005.1 Gigantidas platifrons | reverse complement strand
TGTGGTGAAATGGTTAATAATTCTATCTAGAATCAGCTTAGTCTTCTGGAAACTGTAGTAGGAGCCATACAAACGATGTTTCCATTATGTAACTAGTAAGAAGGAAATGAAGCCTGTCATTTTGTGCATATTTGACGAAAATAAGGATGAGAATTGTGGTCAAGTCTATTTTCCAAAAAGCAAGAGTGTATACAGAATAATAAAGACAAATACAAACTGAAGATAACAGAAAACCAGTTGAGCTTTGAATGTATGTTAAAAGCTTATTTACTTTATTAATGTTAATACCTTTGGAAGACCAAGTGCTTTTAGCAATTCTTCTTTTAATTTATTCTTTGCTTCTTCTAGCTTTTTCTTTGCTTCCTTTTCAATCCTTGCTTTGATGGCATCCATATCAAAAAACTTGTTATAATCAAATGTTAATGTCCACTCTGAAAAATCAAAGTGTTCAACACACTAATGGATAGATTGTCATAGTAAACAATAAAACTACATGTATTTATTTTCATACAGAAAACAAGACCACAGTTGGGTCTAGACCTGTGCCACTGTAACAAATTATTACATCCTACTTATGATAATATCCGGGGGATAAAATTTGTGTACAATTTTTATCCTTCTGGGATAACATATCTAAGAAATTTTATCCATTATGTAAAAATAATATCCTTTCCATAGGATATTATTTTTTAACAAGGGCAACGCAAAGTGTGGCGTATCCCCTAGCCTAAAATTTGACCTTTGACCAATGACCTTGAAAATCAATAGGGTTCCAGATTCTCGTAAAGACTAAGTATGTACCAAGTTTGGTCAAAATCCATTGAAGGATGTTGATTCTAGAGTATTCACAAGGATGTTACGGAAGGACAGACGGTCGATAGCGTTACTGTATCCTTTCACAACTTTGTTGGTGAGGGGATAAAAACTTAGGACAACATTTCTCTGATATAATATCCCAGATGGATAATAGTTGCACATAAATTTTATCCCTTGGATAATATAAATGGTATTAAGTAGAAAAGGAATTTTATCCCAGAATACTTTAATTTATGTAAACAAGGGACATAATAAAAGTCTAAGAGATCAATATATATTTATAACATTAACATTTTTACAAAAGAAATTCAATTAATTTAATTGAAATATTCGTATATATACTAGACTGGCGTCTTTTCTTTTCCGTGCATCTTCACGAATAACGAATAAGATTTCTTCAATTATCATAAGACATATTGAATAAAACATTTAAGTAACTTAGAATATTAACGATATAATATAAATGATTTAATGTCCCATAGGATATTCTTTTATTAATGTTATATCCTAGGATATAATCGTTATTCATTTTATCCATTTAGGATAATAAATCATTTAAATATTTTATCCACAAAGGACAAATTAGCTAAAATATTTATCTTTCATTAATTTTATATCCTAGGTTTTTTTTTTGGTTAAAAATGAGGATTTCACCAGTAATATTTTTTAATTTGCCTTGCATGGCATAGACAATATCCTTTGGATAGACAATATATCTAGAAAATTCAGTTGCTGGAGCACTTTGTTTACTTGATACCAAATATAACTTTGTCATGATTGTAATTTCTTTGAATTTTCTTACAACAAATTGAACAAAATTTATTCCACATCAACAATTACATCAACAATTAACGTAAAACAAACTGGGAGTATTTTAGAATTAGTAGGGCTCAGTATTTCTATAGTATCTTCACTGCAAATATAACTTTAAAATACAATGACATATGCATATTTTAATAAAGGTTTTGTACATACCAGAGCTACAATCCAGTGTTTCTATGACAAGATTTGGTAAAGTTTCATGTAGTTTATCATAAACTGTCAACAAGTAATAATTAGGCAAGGAGAAAGCAATTTTCTTCAGTAAGTCTTCATCTGTATCCCCACCTACTCCTACAGTTGCTATTCGTACTCCTGACCTCTTACAATTTTCTGCTTGAACGATCACAGAATCGGGACCAGAATTAGACTTCCCATCAGTAACTAGAATTAGATAGTCCTGGTCATCTGGACGATTACCGTTTTCTTTTTTAAACATTTCTGTACAGACATAATGGAAGGCATCTCCAATATCAGTATATGTTCCTTTCTGATAAACCGCTGTACTGAAGACTTGTTTAATAGCTTCTTTGTCATACTGACTGTTAAGTTGTAACAGAGGTCTAGATGTTCCTTTTCCAGCAAACAAACTTACACCAACACGAACTAATTTTTCTCCAATGGCCAACTTGTCTATAGAATTTGTCAAAGCATTCATTGAGTCCTTGAAGTGATCTTCTCCAACACTTCCAGATTCATCTATTACAAATATAACATCCACTGGCACAACAGTTTTACAATCTGAAAAAAGAAAAAAAAATTCAAGTTTTAATCAGTTAATCTTATTGAAAAATATATATATATACACAATTTTCTACAATAAATTTAGCTAAGCTTTAGTTTAATTTTCAAAACATCAAATGTACAAATCGAAAAATAACAACAGAAGAGCAAGAAAACCACAAGAGTTGAGCCCTGTCAATGTGTGCCACAGCAAGAAAACCACAAGAGTTGAGCCCTATGTCAATATGTGTGCCACAGCAAGAAAACCACAAGAGTTGAGCCCTATGTCAATAGGTGTGACACAGCAAGAAAACCACAAGAGTTGAGCCCTGTCAATATGTGTGCCACAGCAAGAAAACCACAAGAGTTGAGCCCTGTCAATAGGCATGCCACAGCAAGAAAACCACAAGAGTTGAGCCCTATGTCAATAGGTGTGCCACAGCAAGAAAACCACAAGAGTTGAGCCCTATGTCAATAGGTGTGCCACAGCAAGAAAACCACAAGAGTTGATCCCTATGTCAATAGGTGTGTCACAGCAAGAAAACCACAAAAGTTGAGCCCTATGTCAATAGGTGTGCCAGAGCAAGAAAACCACAAGAGTTGAGCCCTATGTCAATAGGTGTGCCACAGCAAGAAAACCACAAGAGTTGAGCCCTATGTCAATAGGTATGCCACAGCAAGAAAACCACAAGAGTTGAGCCCTATGTCAATAGGTGTGCCACAGCAAAACCACAAGAGTTGAGCCCTATGTCAATAGGTATGCCACAGCAAGAAAACCACAAGAGTGGAGCCCTATGTCAATATGTGTGCCACAGCAAGAAAACCACAAGAGTTGAGCCCTATGTCAATAGGTATGACAGAGCAAGAAAAGCACAAGAGTTGAGCCCTATGTCAATAGGGGTGCCACAGCAAGAAAACCACAAGAGTTGAGCCCTATGTCAATAGGTGTGCCACAGCAAGAAAACCACAAGAGTTGAGGCCTATGTCAATAGGTATGCCACAGGAAAAATTGTTACACAAAACTGTATAATTTGTTTAATTCCAGTCTAGTTTGGTGTAGTTTAGTTTAGTTTAGTAAAGTAGTTTTCAAATGAATATCGATCAAGTTAGGCTTAATGTATATTATAACACATTTCTATTTTAAAATAAACAATTACAAAAAAGAAAAGTTAGGCTTAATTTGCATATTTGCCCCCAAAAAATCAGCAAAATTTCAAATAGAAAGAAAAACTTGGAATAATGTTAAACAACTCATTACCATAAATCTACTTTTTTAAATCTTAGCTCATTCCAATTAAAACTGTAGAAGGAATGGCTCTTTTATGAAAATTTCTATATATAGAGACACAGGCCATCTTTGATCGAAGACAGGGACGTCAAGACACAGTTTTGGAAGAGGATTATCCAAAAACACTTCTAACCAAGTTTGTTTAAAATTGGCATTAGCGGTTTTCCGAGATGTTGACAGTAGTATTTCTATTCTTGATGAAAGCAGCTATATTTGAAGGTTGGACCTTTTTAACACAATTTTTAAAGAGGACCAACAAAGGACCCTTTGCAGTGATGGATATTATGCTTGACCGCCAGCCCGCATCCTGTTGTAATATGGATGGTCCAAAGCAGTGCGTTCTCAGCAAGACCAGTGTCCACCCTCAACCCAAAACAGAAGTATGAATCCCATTTTGTATTTTCTAAATGGATTTAATATTCTGTGCGCATGTAACAAAAATCAGGAAATAATTTATTACCCAAACACGGGTAAATTTCCGGATTCATCTTGTATCATATTGAAACTTAACAAGAAAATATGTTCCGTTCCTGTAAATAAAATAAATGAAAGTCAGTTTGAAATAGCTCCACCATCTTGGTATTAGGTAAATGTACCATCTTAGTTGAATATTCTTTAACCATTTGAAAATATACATTTGGAATGGAATGTGTGAGTTCCAAACCAAGAAATATTGTTTTTGATCAAATCCTGTCTTCTGTAGAATTGCAATGTCTCAGAATGCAGAATTTTTATTTAAAATATTATTTGGGGTGGGATGACCCTTTCCACACATTTCCACAAAAATCTGGCATATTGGGGCCTCGCAGCTTTCAGTGGTTCAACAAAACATTTGGAAGTCCACTTAATTTTTTTTTACAGGATCACATGTTCAGTAGCTAATTCCAGTTAATTTCGAAGACTGCTTTTGGTTAAAACTGGCCAAATGATTTGATAAGAGATGTCAAAAGTATGAAAGTTAATGGACCACAGACGATGGAATATTGTTTTTGATAAAATCCTGTGTTCTGTAGAATTGCAATGTGATGGCAATACCTCACATGACCCTTCGAATTAGATGAGCTCAAAAATGCATAAGGATGACTAAAATCAGGTCCATAATTATTTTGTGTATCCAACATAGACTGTTAGTTCTGTCTGTGGTTGCTATTATAAATAAAATCCCATTTCATATCCTAATAATAACATACCTTGTGGCCATGTGAGAGTACCATCAGCTTTACATATTGGTAATGGCATCACAACATTGGCCAAAAGACTAACATACACTACACAATTTTCTGTATCTTTTTTATCACAAAATCCAACACCAACAGATGCTATAAGTCCTATATCGGTCTTCTGTATGTTGTATCTGATAAAAACAAACATCATTAATGAAATCAAGCTTTCAAATTTTTGACAAAGGCAGACCTGTTTACCCCTGCTGACCTATAGGAGTAGTTTTCTTCCTTGACTGAGAGTAGTTTTCTACTTTTAAGAGTAGTTTTTGTCAAATACACAAGGGGGTTTGAGAGCACCTCCTCACTAAGAAAAGTTTGAAAAATTAGGTATTGTTTCCTGCAATGTACATCATACAGCTTCTTGTTGAACATGATTGNTTGTTTATACCTGTGTGTATTGTCTAAGTGTAAGGATTTCTTGGCTAGCCTAAAAGCATATGGTACTTACTGAAAATTTGTCAACAGTGCAACATGTTTATGCAACCCGTTTTAACATAAAATTATGTTAATGCATCAATAATTTAAATTTTACAGTCAAATCCAGTTTATATATTAGATAGGGTAATTTAACATGTACTCGATAGACATTGAAATGATTGCCCCGTTCGATTATCTCCCTTGCTTGTAGATGTAAACACCACATCTATTAATTCCTTTTATAATCATTATTCTGAACAAATTTATGTATAGTGTAATGACTTTAGAAATAATATAAATATATGTACAGTTCTCATTAAATAAAAATATTAATTGTACACTACGATGCAAAAAAATTCCAAATAACCAATATTGGGTTTTTAGATATGACTATTTGAAATTTATCAGTAGTAGGGCTATCACATAAAATATCTGAAAACAGCTTAATAGATCAATAATCGTACATATTATTAAATGTAAAGATAATTCATTGCTAAATAAGATTATACAATCTCTATATATTTCCAAACCTCAATTTACGATAAATCTGATTTTTTCCCTTTACTCTCAACTTCATCGACAAATTTCAAATATGGCGGTTATCACTTCGTTAACCAAACACGAAATGTCAGTCTTCCACAAGTAGAACACGGTAAAAATGTATCCTCCTTTGTTGAGGGTTTGAGACAATTCCAAATTTCTGTATATTCATGTTTACATCTTTCTCTTATCAATGGCAGCGACTTCTTCAAGCTCAGTCCCCTGCTTGCGTTTGGCATTCCGCCATTAATTTTCAGACACATGTTACTAGATCATCAAAGTGTTTGTAAGGAGCATGGATATACAATAATTTTAAACCGCTCAAACGACAAAGATTCAGTGTTGCGTTCGGATATCTACCATAAGAAACGAGTACTTTCTGGCGATTTTTTTCCCCAGTTTTGCAACTTGTTGGTGTAGAAATAACTTATGAGGGCGTAGAGCATAATTTAGGGGTCAAAAGTGGTAGAAACTACATTGAAATCGTAGTGGTAAACAGGTATGCAAAGGGAAGAAGACTTTACTTGAGTGATTTGGAGAATTTTATGAAAATTTAGAAAGAATCTGTTAGTAGTCCCCCTCTTATAGGGCCCCTTTTTACCAAAGGTCATCCCTCTTATCAGGTCAGATTTCTGATGCATTGAGATAGTAAAATCTTTGTCAGGACAGACCATCCCTCTTATAAGGCCACTTCTTAAATTACAGAATGAGTGGGCTTGTAGAAGGGAGACTACTTAAAATATTCAATAAAATGTCATCTATAAATGACAATCACAGTCTGTCAAGTTTAATAGAAATGTACAAAAATAAAACTGTGTGTCAGTTTTCTGCAAAAAATACCTGACTATTTGTATGAAGATCAACTGTTGTTTCAGTCATTTTGTCTAGGATAAATCAACTATACCTATTGTATGAAAACACTGATGTAATGTAAGAAAAAAATTGAAGTTACCAAATGGGTGGTCAGAATTAATAGGAAACAGGTTCTTGAGGCTCGATTATTGCTATATCTGCAAAAATAGTTCAGATAAAAGGCTGGTTTTGTCCTTTTTTATTTCATTAAATTTGCATTGTTTTCAAACATCTGGTAGAAGAAACAGAAAACATGACAAATATTTCTTTTAAAGCAAGAGAAAAAATATTCCTGGCAAACATTTCTAGGCTGAAAAACATCAAAAATGTCAAACCATAATAATGATTGAAATACTGCTGTATACAACTTTATTGTAACTGTGAGATGAAGAACAACAATTAAAGTCTGTTACTTTTTAATTTTACCTTACTTTATTTATGTTTGTTACCATGGGTTCAAATGATCAAAAAATAAACTTGAATTAAATATCATTTAGTACAAAAGGGCTAACATCATATTCTAGCTATTATCGTAAATCATTTTTGTGTCACTTTTTATGAAATTTTCATTATCCTTGCAGACTTAAATTGGCAAGGGTAGATATTAAACAAATAACAAATGTAAACATAGAAACATGCGAGGGGATTGTTTGTTTTGTTGATATTGGTTGAATTGTTGACCATCAGTGCTTTATCTTTCTTTTCATAATGTACTTACTTTAGTAAGCCTACCAAATCTAGAGCTTCAATATTGAATCCTGTATTAATTTCATCTTCAACACCTAAATTGGTTGAAAAAATAAATGTTTTTTTAAATTAACAATAAATTTTGATCTTCACCAACATTCTCTGTCAATACAAAAATATGCTAAAAAGTCAAGGCACTTCATCAATGATTTATGGCTTGTATATATCCCTATGCATTGGTACAATATTTTACATGGGATATGTGCATAACTAAATTTCTGACCTTGACTTTTAAAATAAGACTTTTTTGCTTTATTTAAGGACACCAATCTAGTGCTGGGCTACACACATACCAGGTATCATTATATCTTTCAAGGATATCCAAACGTTCTGAGCCTGACATGATGTGCTGACATCAAGGGGGCTATAATAATTACATAAGTATTTTAGGAAGGGTGATTAGATATGCTTTGTCCATCATAAATAGTAATTTACATCAAAGTAATAATTATTTTCCTTTTTTTTCAAGTGTTAACTATACAAACAAGATGGGATCATTAATGTAAATTTCCCTCAAATAATTAGTTATGTTTTAAGAAGAGAATTGAAAAAGGAAAAAGTTAAAAGACAGAAAACATGTCAAATGAGGATCTAAACCATCATCAACTTCTCTCTTGTTCCTTCATTCTCTCTGTTTTTGTTCAATTTACACATTAATATGAAATATTCCTATATGTGCATGCAAATACTGTTGTAATATAAAATACACAAGATAAGACTTCCTAAGTTTTTTTTACATTAGAGCAAATCAAATATGTTTAAACTAAACCCAAAAAAATCACATGTGTGTGTCTGTCCCAAGACAGGATCTGGATTTCTAACATTATATGCCATGGTCTTTTTTTGTGTCCAGTCAGTTTAGGCGAGAGGTGACCATCATTGTATAAACTTTCTTTTCATAAATCTAACATTAGATTCTAGCATTATATAACATTTGTCTTGATTTTCATTACAATTAAAGTTTATTTACCATCATATCCTACATCAAATTTGACTGTGTACTTGTCATCACCAAATCCTAAATGTAATTCATTCTGACAGGGATCATATCTGGCAAAGGCTTTAAAGGTATACAGGAACATAAACAGTTTTACATTCAAACAACACTCTACACCTAAACACATTGAGTCATAGGTACAACACATGTTGTCTGGTGTTGTAATAGCCATCCATGGACATCCTATAACAAATAAGAAAACATTGATAACATACTGTAACAATATAGAGCAAATTTCATCAAAATA
Organism: Gigantidas platifrons; assembly: GCA_002080005.1. Taxonomy (NCBI): domain Eukaryota; kingdom Metazoa; phylum Mollusca; class Bivalvia; order Mytilida; family Modiolidae; genus Gigantidas; species Gigantidas platifrons. Next base: position 32,378 of record MJUT01045626.1, on the reverse strand, counting down.
TAGTATTTTCGATTCCCCCACAAAATGAAAATCAAACTGCGAATGACAATTTCCAATTATTTTCTTAATTTTTTGGCAAATATATTTGTTAGGTAAAATGGTACTGGAATGGTAGCATCTCAAATTGCCAAATCCCAAATTGCCGAGTCCAATTAGCCGACATATGAAAAATATTTTTATTGCAAGTAGAATAATGCTTCTAATTTATGAAGGAAAATTGTAAATAATTAAAAAATATTTCTTTTGAAATGATCCGACATACCAGGGAGTAAACTTTAGATTATAGCATTCGAGCTCAGTCAAAAGGATACACGGTGGATTAGTCCTGCAGACAACCATGATTTATGTCAAGATGAATGATGCCAAGAAATGATTTCAAAACTTATGCTCTGTGAATAATAACTAGCATAAACATGAGAGAATACATGCTTTTTGTTTTGTAAATACACTCCAAATTTTGCAATTTTTGGCATTTCTTTTTTCTTTCTTGCTTAGGAAAACTTTAAGTAAACATTTGTTTATTTGTAGTTTATTTCCATTGCTCTTCAATTGTTTGAGTAATGAGTATCGGCATCTCCTATTCATCAATCAGTATGAATTTGATTGTTTTTTCTAATTAAAATTTGGCAAAAAATTACTGCTTTCAATAAAATATGTACAAAATAATATTATGAAATTTTGTCATTTTTAACAAAAGTCGGCAATATGGGATTCGGCAAAATGGACTCGGCAATATGGTATTCGGCAATCTGGTACTAATTCACTGGAATAGCCTGACATTGAGTGAATAAATGATTGTTACAAACTCAAAATAATAACTCACAAATATAACCAAGTTTCCCTTCTTTCAGTTTATTAAGATAATGCTTCAAAAATAAATGAAAAATTTGTTCTGAAAAAACCTGTTTCCTTTGAACAGACAGCAACAACTAGAACTGTCCGCATAGCGTGACTAATATCCCCCGCTTCACTTCGACTGTGTCCAAGATTATTGAAAACTAAGTCTACACGGAAAATATATTATTTGTCAAATTATAATGTTTAATCACATTCAACAAAAATAAAAACATCGTAGCATAAAAACTGTAAGAGGAGTTGCACGGACAAACCATGTACCCTTTCAGCCAAATTCACAAATAAAAAAAAATAACTAAGTTCAACAATCTATATTTTTTGGTAAAATTCATCAAAATCAAAATCCTTACAACATGCACATTTTTGATATGAGTACAAATGTTCTGCAATGTAAAAACTTCCTAACTTAAACTGTAGGAGGAGTTGCGCAGACAAACCATGTACCCTTTTTGCCATATTCACACAAAAATGGCTAAGTTCAACAATCTATATTTTTAGTAAAAATCCACAAAAATAAAAATCCTTACCACATGCACATCTTTGATATATGTACAAACAATCTAAAATATAAAAACTTCCTAGCGTAAAAACTGTAGGAGGAGTTGCGCGGACAAACCATGTACCCTTTTAGCCAAATTCACCAAAAAAAGACTAAGTTCAGCAATCTATATTTTTGGTAAAAATTCATGAAAATCAAAATCCTTACCACATGCACATCTTTGATATATATGTACAAATGATCTGCAAAATAAAAACTTCCTAGCATAAAAACTTTAGGAGGAGTTGCGCGGACAAACCATGTATCCTTTTTGCCAAATTCACCAAAAAATGACTAAGTTCAACAATCTATATTTTTTGTAAAAATGCACAAAAATCAAAATCCTTGCCACATGCACATCCTTGATATATGTACAAATGATCTGCAAAATAAAAACTTCCTAGCAGAAAAACTGTAGGAGGAGTTGCGCGGACAAACTATGTACCCTCTATGCGACAGACAGACGGACGGACAGACAGACAGACAGACAGAGTGAAACCTATATACCCCCCCAAACTTTGTTTGCGAGGGTATAAATATTGACAACTAATTAAATAGGAAAAGACACCATTATCCAGTAATCCATTAAAAAAAAATATAAAATACACACTGTTATCAGGCTTTGTAAGTCTATTTATCATTTGTTCTCTGGTTCCAGTTGTTATCTTTCCTCTGTCAAATAATTCCTGCTTCAATTCTTCATCTGTAGCCTGAGCAGGGTTCAAGCAGGGCCTATTGTCAATCAATTTCTACAAAAATAAGGCAATATTGTAGAATATTAGCATAGCAGAAGGATATTGTCACATCTATTGTATATAGTATCAATTCTACAAAGTAAACAAAAGAAGAGGCTCATATGAGCCTGTATCGATCATCTGTTTATTCATACAATTTATGTTCAATCAAGTCTAGATATTAAGAAAAAAATATTATATTCATTTGTTAATCTTTATTCCATTAAAATATATGACTTTTAGTCCTCTCGTTTCTCTGAAATGGTACAAGCTACAATAAATCTGTTGGCATACTACAGACAGGAATTTCTCATAGGGATTCAATAGAAAAAAAAACTGCATACAAATCTGACTTGAAGGAAATAAAAGTCATTATTTCGGGTGTTGGTCCTTTTAACCCCTTTTATCTAAGAAACCAGAAGAGCTAGGTCAAATCTGATTGACTAAAAATGCAGACCTGACAGGAAATTTCACACAAAATCTATAGAAAAAAACTATCATGGTCAGACTTACTTGAAATAACCATAGGCTCCCAGGAGCCTGTAATCGCTCACCTGGATCAAAGCTGCTTTCAATAACAACGCAACTGCACTGTGGTGGCCATCTTGGTGGGAAAGCGTGACTGCCGGACACAATTTTGGAAAAGGACCATCTAATGACTATTCCATCAAAGTTTGGTTCTAATTGAGCTACTGGTTCAAGACAAGATGGTTTTTATGTGAATTTCCCATAGGGTCCTATGTTAAGCTAAGTTCAGCTGTGCAGCCATCTTGGTTAGAGGGCAGGACCACCAGACACAATTTTGGAAGAGGACCATCCAATGAATATTTTATCAAAGTTTGGTTCCAATTGAGCAACTGGTTCCAGACAAGAAGATTTTTATGTGAATTTCCCATAAGGTCCTATGTTAAGCTAAGTTCGGCTGTGGGGGCCATCTTGGTCGAAGGGCCGAACTGCCGGACACATTTTTGGAAGAGAATCATCCAATGACTATCTTATCAAAGTTTGGTTCCAATTGAGCTAATGGTTTCAGACAAGAAGATTTGTATGGGAATTTCCCATAGGGTCCTATGTTAAATTAAGTTTGGCTGTGGTGGCCATCTTGGTTGGAGGTCTGAAATGCCAGACACAATTTTGGAAGGGGACCACTTAAGGATCATTTCAGCAAAGTTTGGTTGAGATTGGCTCTGTAGTTTCAGAGAAGATTTTTTTTCAATTTCATCCCCCCATTTTTCTATTTTTAGCTTGGCGGCCATCTTGGTCGGAAGTCGGAATCACCGGACACAATTTTGGAAGGGGGCCATCCAAGGACCATTCCACCAAAGTTTGGTTGTAATTGACCCAGTGGTTTCTGAGGAGAAGATTTTTATGTGAATTTCCGATAGGGTCCTATGTTAAGCTAAGTTTGGCTGTGGGGCCATCTTGGTCGAAGGGCAGAACCGCCAGACACATTTTTGGAAGAGAACCATCCAATGACTATTTCATCAAAATTTAGATCTTATTGAGCAAATGGTTTCAGACAAGAAGATGTTGATGGGAATTTCCCATAGAGTCCTATGTTAAATTAAGTTCGGCTGTAGTGGCCATCTTGGTTGGAGGTCTAAAATGCCGGACATAATTTTGGAAGGGGACCACCCAAGGATCATTTCAGCAAAGTTTGGTTGAGATTGGCTCAGTAGTTTCAGAGAAGAAGATTTTTTTTTAAATTTCATCCCCCCTTTCTTCTATTTTAAGCTTGGCGGCCATCTTGGTTGGAAGTCGGGATCACCAGAGACAATTTTGGAAGGGGACCATCCAAGGACCATTCCACCAAAGTTTGGTTGCAATTGGCCCAGTGGTTTCTGAGGAAAAAATTAAAATGTGAAATCTTGACGGACGGACGACGGATGAAAAGTGATGGCAATAGCTCACATGGTCTAAAGGCCAGGTGAGCTAAAACCCGAATATATGTTTAACTCCTCCTTGCCATGTAGCTGCAGTCAAAATTTGAGCTCATTTTGACTTATACTAAAGCAACAATGGACAAATGAAGAAATTTCTATTTTTAGCAACATCAGCCATCTTGAATGGAGGGCGGGGCTGTCGGACACAATTTGAAAGGGACCCACCCAGGGACCATCCCTGTCAGGTTTGGTTTAATTTGGTTCAGTGGTTTCAGAGAATAAGATTTAAATGTGATCTTTTATCAAAATATGCCTAATTTGCATCATCGGTATAAATCGGCTGAAAGAAAAATTTCACAGAAAAACCCGGAATATATGTTAAACTACTCCTTGCTATGTAGCTGCAGTTAAAATTTGATCTCATATTGACTTATACTAAAGCAGCAATGGACAATTGAAGAAATTTCTATTTTTTGTAACAGCAGCCATCTTGAATGAAGGGCAGGACTGTCGGACACAATTTTGAAAGGGACCCACCCAGGGATCATTCCTGCCAGGTTTGGTTTAATTTGGTTCAGCGGTTTCAGAGGAGAAGATTTAAATGTGATCTTTTATCAAAATATGACTAAATTGCATAATCGGTATAAATCGGCTGAAAGAAAAATTTCACAGAAAAACCCGGAATATATGTTAAATTACTCCTTGCCATGTAGCTGCAGTTAAAATTTGAACTCATTTTGACTTATACTAAAGCAGCAATGGACAATTAAAATTTCATCCCCCCTTTTTTCTATTTTCAGCTTGACGACCATCTTGGTTGGAAGTCGGGATCACCGGACACAATTTTGGAAGGGGGTCATCCAAGGACCATTCCACCAAAGTTTGGTCTAAATTGGCGCAGTGGTTTCTGAGGAGAAGATTAAAATGTGAAAAGTTTACTACGGACGACGATGACGACGACAACGGATGACGGATGAAATCTGATGGCAAAAACTCACATGGCCTTTGGCCAAGTGAGCTAAAAATTCTATATCATGCATGTTGGCCCTATTTTGACCCCCTTATGTATTGGAAATGGTAAGAGCCATAAACAATGTCAGCATATAAAGATAATTTTATAAAGAACATAAAGGAAAAACTCATCATGATTAGTTTAAAAATAAATGCTCCACATACAAAAACAGAAGGAAAAAAAATCACATTTTTGTGACATCCTTGGGCCTCTTGTATCTTTCATGTACTTATAAAACAAACAAAAAAAGTTTTTTTATAAAACCATCCAAAGAACATTCCTACCAAGATTGGTTCCAATTGGCAGTAGTATTTCAGAGAAAACATCCTTTATGACACCTTTGGGCCTCTTGCTACTTTCGTGTACTTCCGATCAACAAAAAACAACATTAACTTCTTATAGGACCTTCAAATGAACATTCCTACCAAGTTTGATTCCAATTGGCCCAGTGGTTTGAGAGAAGAAGATTACAATGTAAAAGTTTACAGATGACGACAGACAACAAATGAGGGCAATACCTCACATGACCCTTTGGGTCGAGTGAGCTAAAATAATTACTCCTTGTGTAACATCAATTTAAATCCCGTTTCTTTAAATAAAACAAATGGAAGAATTTGTCCATAGGACACAGATACTTTCACTTCCAAATAGCTGCTATAAATCATTAATAAAGAAAGGTGAAATCATATACAATTCTATTTGACCATCACAAGGATAAATGAACCAGTTTTTGAAATTAACAGTGATCCGATGGCCCATAGCCAGTATAATATTTATCTGGTCAGTGGAAATTTCCAGACCACACATCCAACATTTTAATATGTTTTCCCATTGACATGCAGAATGATGGGTATTGTACCTAAAACATGGTATTCCCTGTTTAAAAATATCCACACCAATTATGCAAATAAAATTAAACTGGAACCATCAATATTGAATGCAACCCGATGATAACAGAAGCTATGCAGCATGGCTCCAGTTTGTTGTCATGTGGTTAACTGACACATGTTTGGCCCGGGAACAAGACGTCCCAGAATGGTATGTATGTAAAAGTCATAAAGCGTAATGCTGTAAAGAAATTATATCAACAAATGATGTACATCATATAGTAATATAATAACGAACACCTGAAATAAAACATTATGCAACATTTTTGTGATATTGTTTATTTCTAACAAAGAAAACTACAAAAGTGTGTGTCTATATATAGGCCAATCTGTCTGATCAAATGCTAGGCTTCATTACTTCGGGTAAACAAATAACCATCAACTTCTAATAGCTAACTTTTTAAAGTATTTTGACGTGGCTGTCCCTGACAGGACCCAAAAGAGAAATGGGACCAATGAGGAGAATAAGGAGACAAAGAGGAAATATGAAATAAAAAGGGATCAACAATTTTTTAGAAATTTGGAAGAAGGACGTTGTTGCCCAAGATATGAGTCCAGTAATAAACTAATGTTTTGCGACTGGTGTGTCGAATCAAGTAACAAAAACTGTCTTTGTCAAGGGATGAGGATGAGGAGAACGAAATGGATGACATCGAGACAGAAATATTTATATTTTTTATTCCAGAGAATAAACATCATATTAATTTGATTGGCCTGAAAGGCTTGAAAGTCATTGACTGATGAACTATTACAACTTTTTTCCAAACAGGGAATTTTAAAATGTACTAGCCTTTCAAAATCTACAAAAGAATTCATTTGTGCCTATTTAAAAACTCACCTTTATACTCCTTAGAACTTCAGCCAGACTTTTTTTACTTTCAGTCATTCCTAACTGATCCAAAAACTCTATGATACTACCAAGCTTTAAACGTTTCAACGAAAACTTTTTGAAAAAACTGTCAGCTTTCTTCATCAATGTTGAAAACATATCTGCAATGAAAATTAACTAACAATATAAGCATTATGTCAATAATCAAGATGAAACTCTTTTTTCGGATTTCTTATAAAATTAGGATGAGCTAAATATAGTCGATTTCATTCTGATCATCAACACTATTATGGTATTTTTCATGGAAAATGTTATTTTAGAGTAAGCGTCAAATTGTTTCATTGTTTGCAAATTACCCAAAGGAACCTGTCTAATCCAACACACCAAGGGACCAGAGAAAAGTGTCGGATTGTAAAAGAAATCGCAATATGCAGGTTTTACCTTTAATGGACAGAAATTTGCACAAATTTAACAAGAGAAGATATTTAATGTTTGATCAATGTAGGGCAGTATAAATAATTAAAACTACTCTGTAAAGACCTGTTAATACAATGTAACTGAAAATATATTTAATATTGAATTTATGTCACAATTAATGTATTTAGAACAATTTAATAATTTGTCTGATAATAGTTCATAGCCATGTCCTGTAATAATGAATTTTACCCCAAAAAATTTAAAACAGTTTACTGCAAAACTAAAAGTTTAATTATTATGTTCTTGGTGAACTGACTTTTAACTCTTAATAATGAGCCTCTAATCACCTGCCAATCAATAAGTTCAAATTATAGTTTATTTGTTTACTCAATCAAGCCTGGTTAATGGTTTATATTTAATAATACACATGAAAGCATAGAAATCTATTAATTAGAAAATAAAAGACAGGATTAATTAGGTATAATTAATAACACTGGGACCAGAAAACAGTGTCAGTTGTCAGAAGTGACAGGTTTCGGAATACACAAGGTTTTTTAACAAAGAGTGTTAAAGAAATACTTTGGGACCAGACATTTTTGTCATATCTCACAGGATGTAGGATGTAGGATTAGTCAGGTGTCTGTCTTCACAAGTTCCACTGTATACATTTCAGTTTAATAAATGATTACCACAACTTCACATGCTATAATGTGGTGTTTTCTATAGTGCTTCTTCCTCTGTGTTATTTCTGAAACACTTCTGTATTCACAATAAGTCCAGGGTTTGAAATTAACGATTGTCCGCTAGTCTTGAGACTAGTAATTTTCCCCACGGACAACACATATCTCCTAGGTACTTGTCCGCTTGGGCTAGTAAAAAAAGAGAGACCAGTATGTATCGCGACGAGTTGGAAAGCCGTTATTGTCTCTGTTCGTTTCTTTACTTTACACCATTTACAACTGTGTCAAACATGCGCTTGAAAATAACTTATAAAACTACGTCGTTTAAAGCGCTTGGAGGACGGATAACACAAACGTTTGAAATAGTTAAATTGTTGTCCAAAATTCAAGCACAAATTTAACATTGACAAATACAATTTCATTTATAAAATATTTATGGCTTCATGTCGATCTGCAAATCGCCACGATTGGGAACAATGACAATATCTGCTAAAATATATCGTCTTAAATAAAAAAAAAATTGTAATAAAGTACTGAAAATGATTATTAAATCTAGATTTTCATATAGGTAACACTTAAACCTATGTAAAACATAGATTATAGCTTCTTTTCTTCATGTCGATCTGCAAATCGCCACGATTGAGAAAAGAAGAACAATGACAATATTTGCTAAAATATATCATTTTAAATAAAAAATTTGTAATAAAGTACTGAAAATGATGATTAAATCCAGATTTTTAGGTAACAATTAAAACTATGTAAAATTAATGTATTGATAAATGTGTTTATTGATCCAAACTGTTTAAATAAAATTTTTTTGACTTAAAATAAAAACTACAATTTAAGTGCTTTGGAAGGGTATGACATTTGCAGTATTTTGCTTCATGGTATTATGGGTTTTGCTAATCATTGAAGGGCTAAACTGTGAAATCATTGTCCTGTGTTCTTTGGTATTCTATTCAAAAACTGCTAAGATTCTGAATGTTGATATAACTTCATACTACATTGTATGTCAAGGAAATGAAGCAAGCACCAATATTATCAAATCTTTATTTTCAACAGTACATAATCATAGAGGAAGACCAAATTTCTCTTTCCGAATGATCAAATTTATTTCTATTGCCTACCAAGCTTGTACATTTATCTTTGACCTGAAAAATTACAGAAACCATGTGACATCATTCTCAGAATAACACTAGAAATTGACTGATAGTTGTTTAATGTTAATCTTGAAATCTTGAAATATTGTTCAATGGTCAAGAAGATCCTGACAATCCTGTATACAAATGTACCTGTCTGAAAAAAAAAGTTTATTACGTTTTTCTTGTTCTCAAACGTAGTCAGTGTAAATTTGAGCAAAAAGAAACAATTTTAAAGCTAGGAAACACCCTAAAAAGCAAGCCAAAATTCACCAAATCAAAAATTGGCTGGGGTGCTTCCACCTGCACCCCCTACCAGGGCTTTATACTGAACCCACTGGAGGCCTTCTGACTCTCGGCCGATTTTTCTCTCCGTCTATAATTCTAAAATATTCCCCTATCAAAATTTGTAGTGAAAACACTGAAAATGCAAGCACACTTTAAAAGAAGAAAGAATATTTTCCGTGATTCAGCATACAGAAACATTTGAAAAGTTTGAGGCCAAGTTCCTTTGCTCTAATGGGTTGCTGGAAATCTCTGTAAGTAGATCAGAAAGTGGACCATGGTCTACACTGGACGACAAGATTTTAGTTGATTTATATCAGGCACAAATGGGTGTCATCTTTAAAACTGTTCCTGATATTTAAAATGAAAGCACCAAAGGTGATGTTAAATGATCGAACTGCTCAGTTGCATGTAGATTTTTTGCATGATATGCACAATCGCAAAATATCAGTATACTTCTAGAAAAAGATGTCAAACTTTGAAATAGTAAATTGAGAGCAAACTCCAGAGACATCAATATGTTATTCACATAAAACAGCTTTTTATCCAATGTTCCAGAATATGTTACATTTTCTTGTATATACATTTGTATATATTTTATAGTGAAAATTTTGTCAGCATGGCCAAGAGTGAAAGACCTTGGCAAGTCTGCTATTAACAGGAAACCTACATTTGTACCTCGTCTGAATTATCGTTTACAACTCCTTTACAAAAC
>MJUT01045619.1:68045-87901 GCA_002080005.1 Gigantidas platifrons | reverse complement strand
AGCTAAGATTTAATCAACATGTACTAGTATATTTACAGCTTATATTTGTTTATACGGGACCGTCGAGGTCGTAAATGTATTGTAGTCGTATGTATAACTACCTATATATACAAGCAGTGGCTATCACCACTAAAGTTGTGAGTTCGAATCACGCTCATCGCGAGGTTTACTCCATACAACATTATGTGATAAAGTTTGTTAGCGACTTGCGGTAGATTGGTGGTTTTCTCTGGTACTCCGGTTTCCTCCATAAAAAAAAACTGACCTCACGATATAACTGGAAAAGTTTTGAAAGAGGCGTTAAACACCATACCAATAACACTAGAATTGTTTATTCAAGAAGTATATATTATAACAAAAGGCTTAAACAGTGATCGTCAGAAATTCCCCAAATTTAAACAAACCAAACAACCACCTCTCCTTTTAAATCATTGAATACAAAAACAAATACTGCATGTGCAGCAGGAATGTGTTCTTAAACTGGAGAAGGGTTACATATACATTTAAAATGAAGAGAGAAAAAATACCATACTAACAGTGTATATGTTAGACGGCATAAATAACGAATACGTGTTTGCTAAAGGTGTCGCTAAATCTTATGATTTCATGTTGTTTCTTTATTTTACTACGATTTAATTTATAGAATGGAGAAACATACATCTTTCATTTTATTTTGCCTCATAACATTTTATCAACGGTACACTCGTATGTGTGGATTGAACCCACGTCAGATATGATAAACACTAACACTTACCACCTCTTTCTGCCAACTCATAACTGGCAATGTTGTATTCTAAATAAAATATAAGAAACAAATTCGTATACATCGAAGAAATTTAATGCATTCTGCTGATGTTTTGCATAAAACAATTTGAACGTGCAGTATCCTATATATGAAACAGAGATGAAAAGTCGTGAACAGAGTCACGGGAATTCAAATCTGGGAAAACATTTGTCATTAGAAAAGAAAGTGTTAAGTTATATATATGAATCGAACGATCTGTCACTTCCGTAGCACCAGTTTACTATTGCAGTATTTGTGTGCTCATTGTTCTTTTGTTTGTTTGTTTGTTTGTTTTTGATTGTTTTGTTTTCTTTCTAGTTGTAGTACTAGAGGTGCTACTATGCATCATATTATTCCATTACACAAATATAATCGTTTAGCTTAAGCTTATTTTATTTGCTAAATATTACAAATTGCGATCGGAAAAACGTTTTTCCAACTTAGGAAGTCTTCTACCGAATACAATAATTTACATTATGTATTAACATGCGCAAATAAAATGATATATTATGCATATAGATAAATAAACACAGAACATTGCATACAAAACATAGGTAGAGATTATAGATGAAAGAAAAGAAAGGAAAAAATACTTTTGGAGATCTTTGTTGGTACATTGAATCATTTTAGACAATTGTAAATCTTTAAGTATATTAAATACTCCAAAAAAATATAATATCTCCTCAGTCATGGATACCTTATAATATATTTAAGTCTATATATAAGTTATACAATGGTGTAACTGCTTAATGTTCTTTACTTACTGTAATTACGGAAAGGAAGAATGCCCTCAAAGAGAACAGAATGCCGATTTCATGACCTGCCATACTGTGTTCTGCATTTGGTATCCTCCTAAATTTAATATTGTTCACATTATGTATTTTATTTAATTAAACAAATTAAGTTTTGCTTTGCATATGTTGTAGTAATATAAAATGTGAATCTAGCTATCTAATGAATGTGAATTGTCTATCAAAATAGTTCATATTTTATTCATATATATTTTTTCCATCAGATATTTAGACCTAAATATGAAAATCAAGTATGTTTCCAACAATTAAACTGGTATCCTCTTACAGTTTCAAGAACAGCAGCTGGTCAGATAAGTCTTCTTACAAACACGATATGCTAATGAAAAACCGGGGCTAATTATGTAGGAGCTATGTTAACAATATATGGAGTTTTAAAGAAGTAGTATCATCTGAAAAAGGGGGCCGTCGTGGTCGCGATAGTATGGGAGTTGGATTTCCAAATACCTGTGCAATCAATGCTTATCACCACTGAAGCCGTGAGTTTGAACTTTGTTCATGACGAGATATATTCGATACAACATTAAGTTTGTCGGTGACTCGCGGCAGGTCGGTGGTCTTCTCCGGGTACTCCGGTTTCCTCCACCAATAAAACTGACCGCCACGATATAACTGAAATATTGTTGAAAGTGGCATTAAATAATATAAACAAAAACCACCATCTGACAATAGAGACTTAATCCGGTATATTATTCTGAAGACATTAGGCTAGTAATTCTTAATTATCCCCTTTTGTCTTCGTACACGTTTATGTAATACATTTTATTCACAGTTTATTCGCTTTGATTTCCACATTTCTTTGAGGGGATTTAATACATTTACTGTGCATATAGTCCAGTCCGCTTGACTTCTATAAAAGTTCAGAAAAAAAAATCTTAAAAATCCAGTTTTCAAATAAAAAGAAAATGATATAAAATATGATTGGATTGAGTGCAAATAGTGTAAGAGCCAAACTTTCAAAACAAGACATGAGCTTTCAATGTCCATTTATTTAGCTGACCATTAAGGTGGTGGTCAATTGTTATTGATATCTTCTAATATTTAAATGTCATATGTCACATGGTACATTGAAAGTACATGTCTGTTATTTTGCTTTGAAAGCTTGGCTCTTACGGTATGTGTACTCACTCCATACAGATGTGTACACTTCAGGAAATATAATAAACATAGAGACCAAATAAGTAACTTTTTTTTTTATTATGGACCAGAAATGTTGAAATCAATTGTTAGAGTTCGTATATATCATATATTAATATCCATCTATAAAAAAAACAAAACAAAAAAAAAAACAAAAAAAAACAAAAAAAACAAACAAAAAAAACAGCTGGTTTCGAAACTGGATGTTTAAGAATTTTTTCCCTGTACATTTATAGAAGTAAAAGGGACTATAGTTGATTCACCGCAATACTAAATAGCTGATAAATTGTTGAGATCAAATGCAGATTGGAAAAAAAAGTAATAGAATCAGTAATAAATACATCGATGAATTAAATTTGGTATCCCCTATGTGTCATACCATACAATTTCGGTACTTTATTTCTCAAAATTACCTTATTATACTTTTTCCCCCAATATAAATTAATTCTCGGTAAACCACAATTTTTGATTTGCTAAGATACAAACTTAATGCAATATCATATATCATCACATGGATACAATTCTAAAATAAGGAAATTCAATCTGTTGAAAAATGTAAATAATTTAATTTCCTGTTTTATAATTGACGCATTCAAATTCGATCGTATGATTAAGTGTTCAGATTGCAGATTACAAATCAAAATCCAATTATAAATATTCATAAATAGAAATGCTTACTTGTCACACCACACACTTAATATTGCCTCACGACCAAAACATATTAAAACAGGAATAAAATATGCTATTTTAAGACGTTATAGTCATTTTGGAAAATTTATTTGACATCAAATACCACATTACCATAAACTGTTTTTATTCTTCAATTTACGGTTTTTGATGATCAATTTGGCATCTTTAAGCACTTCTTGAAAGGTCACAATGTGTGACTAGGACATCTGTGTTCAGAACTGGATTTCCCCGTTAGAACCCTTCCAATAACAACAAAATATTTCCAGATTTCATATTTCAAATTGTTATACAAAAGTACTTCTATTCTCACAAAATGAATATCCCACAGCTTGTTAACCACAGTTACTAATTAAACATGACATTCTACAGAAACCTTTAGTAAAGGAGAGAAGAAAACCTATACATTGACATTTCTATGGAAGGGACCAGCTTTAATGTTGATTATGACATTGCTATCAGTTGGAATAGACCATTGTGAATATTATCAACATATCAGCTTCTATGAGTTAAAAATATAAATATGTCCACAATTCATCTATGAAAAACAGCCATACATTATAACATGCATATCTAGCATCAGAAGTGAGCTTAAATGAAATTAATTATTTATCACGTAATAACATGACCGTACCTTAAAAGTTTGATACCATTAAGCTGATTAAAGTAATAGTGAGAATCGTCTGGTAAAAAGAACTCGTCACCTCCTGTTGTTACAATCATCTTGGGGATTGTAGAATACCGTTCGTTGTATGCTGTAGAAAATAAATGTATATTACTGTTATATTTCATAATTTGGCAACATCTTGAAGACATTTTCAATGAACAGTCATGATTATTGATGAACACATGTCGTTAGTGTAAATTAGATATTTGATTAATTGTATTTCGCATATATATATATATAAAACAGTATTTATATATAATGAGTATTTAAAATGGTTTGTCGCTGAGACATCGCAGCAAGATTAGTTATATTACCATCAACGCTAATTATATTCTAACGTCCATGAAGACGCCAAATCAGGGTACGAAATAACGAGGTTATTTATACCTTCATACTTTGAATCTGATTGATTGGAAGTTGGTTGCTTAACATCCAGTGAGATATATTATATTCATATTCATACCGAGAATAAGTTCAACGATATATAAAGCCCATACGGAAATGAGGGGAGGGGGAGGGCTGTGATAATGGAGACAACGACATTTTTATTGCCCCCGGAAAGGCATGAAGAGTTGGGTAGGGGTAAAGAAATCTAGCCTTATGTAGCTACAACTAAGCTATTCTGTTTTCGAAGTCTAGAGAAAAACAGAGGTCTTAAATGTATATGAAGAGATTGATAATCTTCAAACACGTTACACATTTTTTTGTATTTTCATATAATTGTATACACTCTTCTCCCATTATGACGTCGTTTTAACCCCGCTGAACCAGTGGTGGAAAAATATGTAATCCTCTAGAGGATTAAAATGACTCGTCTTACGGCTCGTGGTTAAAACTTTTAATTTAACTCTCTCGCGTGGAGAAATATCGTAACCCACGGGCAACTGAAGGAGAATCTATATTTCCTATAATTAACAAATTGTCCCAGAATGTTTTTCCTTTTTTATATAAAAAATACTTACAAATTGGGTCAATGTATGTCGCCATTTTAGACGTATTTACATTATCCAGATCTATAGTAAAATTGAGATGATAGTAGTCCTTAAAAGCGAAGGTCCATCCGCCTAAAGAGCGATAATGATGGTGAAGACTCTACAAATATATATAATAATAAAATAAAGAAATAAGACAGAAATAAGGGTAATAACAAAATTACCGAACACTGAGCAATCTTCCAAAAGGAAAGGCAAAATTCATAAATCAACAAACAGACAAAATCAGTCAACAACCGGAAAACTGGGAAAACCGTGAAAACTCCACACGAACGCAACGATCTTGGTTGCTCGTAAATTGATATTTTTATGTTGTTACATTAAAGCAGTCTTTTCCTTTGATCTTTTTATGGTTTATATATCAGAATGTAAGCAAGCTAAGAACTATGAAATAACTCACGCAAATACGCAACATTGCAGCTTTAAATCTGGGCTGTAGTGTTATTAGTCTCGGAAAGCCATGCAATAATTAACTACACAGCTTTGATATTGCACGGTTTCATGTTATACCACGGTATTTTCGAGTTAAACGCTTTTAACAATCTTCGCGTTCGCTTGTTTAACCTTTAAACTCGGAAAACTGTTGTATAAATATTACATCAACTCACGGTATTTTGACTCTTAGATGTATTTTTAGACTCAAATCTTGTAAATTCTGCGTTAAATTATGATCGAAATTCACAACATATTAAGCTTAAATGTATCCAAAAGTATTAAAACAATAGAAAATACATAGAATGGATAGTGATATGGAGAATATCGCCACAAAAAGGAGGATATATTAGATTTTAGAATTTCCCAATCGGTGTTTCTTTTAGATATGATATCAGACATATTTCGAGATATGAAGTAGTAAAATTGACCTGATTTTGTACCATTGTATAAAAGTACATATAATGTATCAGATGAGTTTTACTTGTCATCCTCCTGTGTCCTGTGGGTAAAGTTGCCAGTTTCTGTCCATTCTTAATTGCACCTTCGGTTTTCACCAATGTTTATTCAGAATAAAGGGACAACTACATACAAAAGCAAAAACAATAGCACAAACACAAAGATAAAGTAAAATATGCAACACGAAATCCACCAAAAACAGCCTTTTCTATACAAACTACAAACAGAAAATGTATAGAAATTAACTATTACAAAAATGTACCTTGCGGATTCACCACAAATTGAGGTAAGAAGAGTTTGACGATACCAAGGGGTAATAAGAATCTGTATATTGTAAAAGGACAGACAATACAATAACCAAACGAAAAAGGGCCAATCTAGGTAAAAGAGGAGTCAATAACAAACTGGTGACGTATTAACTGCCAACGATTTCCTTTGAGTTTTAAGATTTATAAAAAATTGTTTTCACTGCATGAATGATTTTGCAACATTTTCCATATTGATAAGAAGATAAACTATATAACTTGCCTGTTGCATATTTAGTAGGTCCATTACCAGCGGTGCCATAGCAATAACTCTCTTGTCAACAGCTGCTGTTGTCCACGTGGTCCACCCTCTCTACATGTCATGTTTAAATACAAGAAACGTAATGATGAAATGTTTGTTATAAAAATTAGCAGTTAAATTACCAAGAAAAAATAGTGTAATAATGAAGTGAAAAACAAACTATAATGCAAAATTGTCAGAACAGTTTCGATTATACGTAGAAGCAGAGATTAAAGATTAATCTCCCTAGATCACCCACTTTCCAAGCTTGGTATAGACATTTCAATAAGAAGTGTACAATTTGGTTAATAATAGATATAATTTATCATAAACATAATTATCCTCAGTAGCAGACAAAAGCCAAACAAACTTATAGATGTATTATCAAGAGACTTGAGATTATTAAATTTATTTTCTAACTGTTCTAAAATTTCTTTTCTTATTTTATTAGCTTTTGGACATTCTAACAGGAAGTGAAGTTCATCTTCTACCTCTAGATTACATAATTTGCATATTCTCTGTGATACTGGTATCTTCCTATATCGTCCACGTTCTATTTCTAGTTGATGTGAACTAATTCTAAATTTTGTAATTACACGTCTCTTGTCATAATTTCCTCAATGTAAATATGGTTCAAAAGTAAAGTTATTTTTAAAAAGTCTATATGTTCTGAGTTTATTACTACAATTTGATTTTTTTTTATTATCATTCAATAGATTATTTTTCCATTGTTCTTTATATTTCAGATGCAAGTGTTCATTGACATATCTTTTCAGACAACCTTTTAGATTTAGTGCTGTTATTCTGTTAATACCAAAGTAATAAAAAAAAATCACTTACACATTTATAATGCCAACTATTTTTATTTTGTTCATATACATTTTTTGAAGTAAGATATGCTTCAGCTACAAGACAATCTTTATTACTTAAATTAGACAAATATGTCCAGTATTTAACATTTGAAAATGCTTCTAATATTAGAGGAAATCTCCCTAATTCTCCAAGAACAGCAGAGTTAGTCGATCGACAACCAACTTCTAATAAGTACTTAACAGAATTCAATATGTATTTTCTCAGCTGTAATGTCCGAACACAATTTATTTAAATATAAATCTTTCTGTTTCTGGAGTTTATCTACAGCAAATATACCCCAAACTTCACTTCCATATAACAATACAGGTTTTACTGTATGATCAAACACATGTAAGATAGTTTTAATTTTAGGTTTATGATGCTCAAAACATTTTCGAATTTTGAAAAAAAACAACTTTAAGACCTTTCTTGTATAATACATTCTTTGCCTCTGTAAAACTTCCAGTTATACTAAAATTTACACCAAGATAAGAATAATGTCTAACATTTTCAATATTGTTGTTGACATTCAACATTTGTGTCTAGCTTTCCTGTATTATCAAATATTAAAGATTTAGTTTTCTTTATATTTACTTCAAGACCCCATTTTGTACAATACTTTTGTAAATGAGATAGACTATTTTGTAAACCAGCAGGAGTTTCAGATAATAATATTACATCATCAGCGTACATAAGACAGATAATTTTTGAAGTAATAAGACTTACAGGCATACAGTTACTATCAAAAATATCAGGTAGGTCATTTACAAACAATTGTATGTACATCCTATGTAGAAACTGACCGAAAATTTATTTGGAATCATAATCTCAACGAGATTAATGTATGATATTTCTTCTATAAAGAAGTGCCGATGACATAAACCATCATTTATATCAAATCGTCATGTGAATTTCTGTATATTATAAACACAATGTTTTAATAAACATCAACAATAATAATATTAAGTTTGGTCAGCGGATTTGTAGTTTCTATAATTTTTTCTGTCTTAAGTAGTGCCAAACCCAAACAGTTGTAAAGGAAAACTTGATCACCAAAATGTTCATGAGTAAGGGCGACAGTGGTACTATTTTGCTGAAGTCAGAATTAAACTACGTTGCCACGTCACATTATCATAAATTGCAACATATTTTCTTTAACTATACTAGTATGACTTGAGTAAAAATGGTACTATTTCGAAAAACCAGCTACTTATTTTTCATTTTTTCATAATCATGTGATAATAGATATACAAACATTTCATTACCTTTGATGCACCGGTAATAAAGAACTTGTTCACCGTATTTCCTGTTTTAGCTTTTGTTACTGATGCTATAGTATCAAGCCCTCGAACACTCGCCTGGAAACAGAAAAAGATTACAAAATATTACATGTTAAATAATATATACCCCCGGTGCACTAATGATCTTCACTGTGAACGGTTTTGTTTTATATATATCTATGAGAGGGTGAGTGATGTTTAACGCCAACTCAGCAATTCTTCAGCTATATCATGGTGAGAACAAATTAATTTTCAATAAGACGATGATAAGGTTCGCTTTATACTAGACCAACAGGCTTAGTTGGATTTTGTTCATAGTGCTAGCTCCGCGGATCGACATGTCGCCCAACTCGAACACATTATCCTGATTTCGAGCAAGCCGGTCTTTGCTCTTTCACCTCTAAATGCTGTGTGCATAACAAAGAAGCAACAAATACCAATTCGGTTGTTTCGAATCATGTCAATACGTCGGTTCCGGGATACTGGTATTCAGATAATACCGTCATGTGACTTCCATCACCACGTGACTAAAATCTAGGCATCTGTAGTTCAAAATGGCCTGTGGTCTTTCAACTTTGTCGGAAATGGGATAAATGTTACATATTTTTCCAGATTGGGTTTCTTCCTGCTGTCAGATGTACACCCCGGAACCACGCACCAATATTTACTGGATGATTTTTGAGATCGTTTTCCTCGATCCATTTCTACCTGCAGTGTCTACTGCTAAAAATGCCTAGATTTTTTATGAAGTCACGTGATCGGTGGTACGAATTCTTCCTCCAAGTCAGGAGAACGTCTTATCACGGAATCGTCGTATTCCGACCACGTTCCGTCTTTTTCGTGTCTTGGCGTCTGAATAAATAGGCAGGCGACTTCCGGTGTTTACGCTATTACTGTGACAACGTCAGCATATCATAGTCGTAGATGCGGTAGATTATAAGTAATTGTAATATGGAGACGCCAAGGAAACCGCTGAATAAATACTTGTGTTCGGTACCCCACTATCTGTCTTATATAAGAAATATATACATAAAGGCAGATCGTTTTCCTTTTATGATGCTGACAGCCGCAAATAAAGAAAGAAAACAAATTTAATTTTAAAGAATTATTTGTCTCTGCGTTGAAGTCTTTGATACAAATAAAATAATTTAATTGATATCTGTCTTTTACAGAAAATGTTAAGATATTTTTAACTTGAGAATCGAACGTTAAAACGGCACATATCGATTGGAGTTTTTGTTGTGTACATTGACACCGGAAGCTCAAGACCAGCAGTTCCATCGAAATCACGTGATCTGGCAGACGAAAATAACAAAATTTTGACGGAATGGAAATGATTCGAAACAACCGAATTGTATAGTCTTTCATTTGACCCCATCGGTGCTCAAACTTACGATATACCACACTCGAGGATATCACGCTAACCATTACACAACCGATATATATATATATATATTGACGTGTTGATTTTTACACTATCACACTTAAACGCTATCAAACTTTTTTTTCAAGTAATACTAGTTTTTGATCTGTTAAAAGGTTACATTTTAATTTCCCGCACAATGCACAATGGTATTCGAATAAGTGAATGTTTTGAACTGTGATTTAAAACCTTCCCCCTTCACACCGGAACCAAAATGTAAAAAAAATGTGGAAATTATATAGGCATTAATTGATACTAAATTGGACATGGAAATGTTGTATTTGATGCCTATGTGATTAAAAACCTTTCACCATAACCAGAACCAGACCAAATAGTTTCCATATCTGGCCCATGTACTAGACAAAGACAAATATCTGATGAATATTTCGAATGTGCTTTAATTAATTTAAAACATTAATTAACATACCTTTGTCATCGGAAAACGTAACAGGAATTCTGGATCCGAGGAATTCTTCTCCACAAATGTTTTCCATGTCCATGCAATAACAGCATCCTCAGACCTTTTCTTCTGTTCGGGGTCATCCTGTCGGAATATGACATACATGTACGTGTACATAGAATGTATAATACGAGTTACAAATATATCTTAGTAAGTAATTTTAACTTTGTAATTTAGAGATGACAATCTATGATAACAGTAGGATTTGATATTTTTGATACAAATGAAAAATCGGCTGAGTCATTATTTGAATGTGTTACTGAAAGTTTGGTCTTCTGTGTTGTGGTTTATTGACAATTGTTTGTTTTCATTTGGTCAATGCTCCGTCTGTCCTTCTTCACATAAGACCTTCTGAATGCCTCTTTTGAGTTGGTAAACAAAGAGTGCAAGACCATACACAAAATAACGCTAACATATTCACAATTACCGTAAATAATAATGGCTGATTTGGTATCATTTTCAGGTCAGCACCTATACATATGCCTCTTTTGAGTTGGTAAACAAAGAGTGCAAGACCATACACAAAATAACGCTAACATATTCACAATTACCGTAAATAATAATGGCTGATTTGGTATCATTTTCAGGTCAGCACCTATACAACCAGTAGAAACTGCAAACGCTATGGTCAAGGAAACAAGGATATCACTAGATGTTGGTGGTCTGTCGTAATATAAAGGGAATACAAACCAGAAGATTATCAAATAGCTATATACGAACATTACAGCATGTGAATAGGTATAAGGCTTTCTACTTGTAGTTCTAAATAAATGTGCAAATACGGTGAATAATACTCACGTAACACGTAAGAAACATGAAATAAATGTGTAAATACGGTTAATAATACTAACGTAGCACGAAAGGAACATAAACTAAATGTGCAAATACGGTTAATAATACTCACGTAACACGAAAGGAACATGGCATTTTGATAATTTAATCTCAAACAGGAATACAGACATACACAAATGATAAAAAAAAATTCCACAGATATACAATCAATTTATCTGAATAACAACATGAACATGGACAGTACAAACATAACAGGGTCAGTGAATGCTTGTGGTTAACAGTTGGTCAACAACAACAAAATAACATGTATATTTTTTCTGATGCTATCAATAATATATCTATTATAGTATGTCTTTTATTTTTAATTTCATCAAGCTATTCACGATCTGTCCACGTAAACAAAACCTTATGCATCCTTCTAAGTGCGATTGCTGTTCATAGCGAAATGCACAGGATATAACATTGTTTTCTTTTATCTTGTCATTTAAAATACAGTAGGCCGGTAGTTTTGTATGGGTTTTCCAGTTTCTCCGTCTATTGATTCATTCATTGCTGTTAATCGAGAACGAAACAGTATTTCAGCTATAGTCATGTTGAGAACAAGTTTACGAACAATAAACATTGCTATATGGTATTGTGGTACTGCGATTGAACTATGGGATGTCAATTCAAATTCCTACCGGAATTAAAAGAGGATACAATGGATAGGATCGAAAAGTTCAGCTTTGCGGCGACCGACTACCAAAGACCACTCCCATTAAACTAAAGCTAATATTACAAGCTGCTGCACGTTGTCTTATACGTGCAAGACACGGAGCATACTCCGTACACAAGCTAAAAGTGATCGAATTGTGCATTTGATTAATACCTAATTAAAATGTTTGAATTCATGTCCCTCTTTAGCTCGCTTTAATATATTTAAACAATTTGAGCATCCATCTTCCAAATGCGGTATTTTAGATGTGTTTCATTCATAATTTGCTATGAAAAATCAAATTTTACAGAACAACACGACGGATGACACGAGTGGAGCAGAAATCGACGACCCATCCAGAGTTCAATGATTCAACCAGGGTTTCTAGTTCGTCTGACTCAATCTTTAGATTTCAATATAGTATTTTGTCGACCATTGTTTGTCCGTTTGACCATTGTACTGTCTATCCTTCTTCGATTTAAGAATTTACAATGTGCTGAAGTTTAAAGTGGCAAACGCATTATTTACCCATCATTATTAGATCCACCATCAATAAACATAAATGCAGCATCTTTATAAGTTATCTTGTCAGGAATAGTAATGGTCATGTAATGCCACCATATTGGATGATCCAGTCTATCCTCTGTGATCAACGAAAACAACAGTTTATTATATACATAACAAAACATATGTAATAAACAATTCAGTAGACAAAACAGATGTTAACAACATTTCACATATTCTTAGAGTGGATAACCAGTTGGCTATATTTTCGTAATATTTTTAATCTCTACTATGGTTATACTTTTGTAATATCTTTAATCACCACTATGTTTAAATTTTGTGTATTTCAGTTAATATTGGCAAAATTCATGACGATCGTCTGTTCCAATAAAAACTTCATGTGTTACGCATCTCTATTTAGACGTACGCGTGTCTATATTTAATTGAGACGAAGTCCCAACTATGGTAGAAATAGCAATATTTTCCATATCACTAATGGCTTAAATACCTTGCACCAGAAACCAATACATGGTTAAATCTGCAGAAAATCGGATGCGCAGTTATCTGGAAGGGTGCAGGACGTTTCGTAACCTGGTCGTTTCGTACCTAGATCGGGACGTTTCGCACCGGGTTAAAAATGTAGTGAGACGTTTCGTACCTTCTTTTCAACTCATAGATTTGTAATAAACTCGTTAATTAAAATGTTGTATGTATAGTTGAAACTCTGGAACTACTTCCGGTTATGAATGTTAAAAAATGACTCAAAATCGCAGTGTTTTCTAGCCCATTAAACATATACCATGGGACTGACAATATCATTAAACAGAGTTTCATTTCTTCCTCCTCCTGTCCACAATAATATTTTCTATGAAATTGAGACGTTGGGTTTGGGTTCCCCTATTTGTCCCCTCTTTTAAGAAAGTTTGGATCCACCCACGGTCTACTTTGAAAAAAAAATATAGGTCCATATATATCTGAGTTAATATTGTTTATACAAAAATATTGGACTTCGTCCCAAGTTAGGTAACACCTATTATCATATTATATTTATTTCAGTTCAATGTAATCGTGTTTCTTAAATAAAGTCCTATGGCTATATCTGTCCGTCTATAAACTTTATGTGATAAAGTTTCTCACTAACCTGCGACGGGTCCCTCTAAAACAAGAAACGAAACAGAAACGAAACGCAACGAAACGAAACGGAACCTGGCGAAACGGAACTTGGCGAAACGAAACGAAACGAAATTGAAACGAAACGAAACGAAACGAAACGAAATGGAAATCGAATCGAAATAAAATTGAAACGAAACAACACGAGAGGAAAAAAATCAACCAAATTCACTCCTATTTATATATACTTCATGTGCATATATTAAACACGTTTGAAAATAAACCCAATGAAACGATCAGAACTAGAAGTACGTTACTTATCACGAACAGATAGTGCTAAATATGTTATGAGAGATGAAAAGGTTCGAAATATGTAATAAACACCGTTGCTACACTTCTAAAAACTTGTGTCAAGACAAATCCAGAAAAAAATGAAATCGAATAAAAAAACAAATTCAAAGTACTCCGTAAAGTGTGATTTTAAGGAGAGTTACACAAATTCCATTGGCATGATCTCAAAAGTTCTTGTCAAGCGGAATTTAACGAAATAAAACTCGCTGAAATCAGACAAAAATAAAGAAAAAAATCGGCTGCACCAAGTGCCTAATACGCCCCGCATAATACGCCCATTTATACAATAGTTCTGCAAAGTTTAAAGCGAATTGGTCTAGAACCCGCAAAGTTTGAAGTGAATTGGCCAAGGGGTTCTGAAGTTAGAGAGCGACATGTCAAACGAACGGATGGACGGACGGAAAGACGGATATGGTTTACCATAATACATCCGTCTTAAGACGGGTGTATAAAAATAAGTACTTGATAAAATTCCAGTCGTGGTTTTGTTTTGGTACCTAATTGCCCAGAAACTGTAAGAAAACTTTCGGAGAATCTTGATTATATTGCCATTTTGCACCTCTTATTCCATTTTCTATCAGATTTTTTTTTGGGGGGGGGGAGGGTATAATTTCTACTTTTATAGATGCTCGTCATACCCATCACGCGCAATGTGATCATGTTATGTTTTGACATGTCCGTTGGTTTTTCATCACACTGTTGTTTCTTTACATTCCCTATTTTTATGCAATCTTTCTAATATCAACAAGCGGGAATCAATTGAACCACAAAACGGCAAGAAAATCGTAATTAAAATGACCTTTTTTTTTCGCTTTGAGGCAGTTTTGTTTTCACTTTGGCCTAAAAAAAATATCTGCAATAATTCTCAAATTGTGTGTTATGAAAAAGACTGTTTAACATGACTGCCGAGAGAATGTCCCTTCACGCGTACATTTCGTGTCAATTTCATGAAAAAACGTGCAACATATCAATATATTTATACGATAAGTTAAGCACGTGCCTCGCGCAAACCCTTCCGATGCACCTGGTGATACTCTCGGCTTTTGTGTGAGGGTTCAGATTGCGAGTGCTTTTATTTTTTTTATGGCGTTCGTTTTCAAATCTGTTTATTTGTTTTGTCCTTGTTGTTTCAGCAGTGTAATATGGGTGAGGTGGAAGAAGAAAGTAATTTTCTATCATTTTGTAATCAACACACGGAGGGAGGACAGACAAAATCTAAATAAACTCATAATTCAAAGTTGTCCTAATCTTTTAAACGTGAATTCACAAGAACAATTTATTTGGTTAATGACTTGTAAAAAACACAACTGTATAGAAAATAAGAAGTCAGTTTATCCAGAGAAATTATAAATGATGCATGTCAGTATTTCATTTTATTGTTAACTTGACATTGCTTGCAGTTCTGGATCTGACACGGGGAAACACCATCCCCTGGTGTCTTTCCAAGTATTGCAACCAGTGGCAATACACCCACACTAATCATGATCGTTATAATATGTCTTCGCCTTTTGTGGGCCCTTGATTGGAACAAAAAAGTTATGTTATGTTATCGTCTCTATTTGTGTAATCTCTGTATAACCAGTCCATTTTGTTTTGGACCTGGAATTTTCTGGATTATCCCTTTGGCTTGTTGCTTTGATATGAAGAACTCCCCTGTCCACAGCTCACCGAACCGTTAATACTAGTGACAGGCATCAACGGAGCTTTGCCAAATTTTAAACTATGGGAATGTATTAGATAGGTTTCGGTTTTGTTTCTCAGTTTTGTTTCGTTTCGTTTCGATTTCCATTTGGTTTCATTCCGTTTCGTTTCGCCCGGTTCCGTTTCGTTTCGTTTCGTTTCGCCCGGTTTCGCTCGGTTTCGTTTCGTTTCGCCAGGTTTCGTTTCGTTTCATTGCGTTTCGTTTCTGTTTCGTTTCTTGTTTTAGAGGGACCCACCTGCGACAGCTCGGGGTTTTTTTCCGGGTACTCCGGTGTCCTCCACCAATAAAACTGATCGCTACGATCTAACTGAAATATTGTTGAAAGTGGCGTTAAACACCATAACCTCCCCGCCTTCTTTTAACTTGGTTATTAATGTACCTGATTTCCATTTTTGAGATGTCATATTGATCACGTATAGGGTATACCCCGGTCCAGATTCTTTACCGATCTCCTCAAAATGATAATTAGGGTCCTCTCTAAATACATAATCATCAAGTGCTGCTTGGAATGTCCCATGGAACACCGCCAATAAAACAAAACTATACAGAAAACTTTGATACATGTCTTCAAAATTTCTTGATGAATATTTAAGTACAAAAGCACGTGAACAACAAATCTTTTATCGGACATTGATATAATTATCAGGTTACAAAGGTAGTCTTATGATTGTTAACCGATTTAATATTGAATAATGATTACAAAATATAAGCAATATCATTTTATTTGTTTATTTTTAGAAAAATCTTTGACCTCCTCGTGTTGTTATAATTTCTGCATACTGAATACTTCAGTCGACTTTTTGTGGTAGTAATGAATAAATACTTTCCAAAAAAAAATCATTTAAGATGTTTTTGAAAAACAAAAGACACGTAATGTAGATTTCTCGTTTTGTTTGCTGTTGGGCTTTGTTTGGGGGTGTTTTGGGGGGGGGGAGGGTTGTTGTTTTTTTTTGTTTTTTTTTTTCTAGTTTGCTTTTTTATTCTTTTCTTTTTTATGTATTTTTATTTATTCATACATTATTAATTGCATTTAATAAAGTGGCATGAATTATTATAGTTTTGATGTGGACGACAAGTTTGAATGAATCATACACATATATACATATTATAGTTTTTTTATCTGCAATAAGAAGCCTCTGTGGACGTGATATTAGATTACCTGTACAACCTTAGCTCAACACCATTATGATCTCTACGCGAAGTCTACTCGATAAAATATCCTTTGATGATAAAGTTTGTCATTCAACTGACAGTAGGCCAGATTTTTTCTCTAGGTTAGTCTGGTTTCCATGGAATTACTTATGGTACAATGTGGGTACGGTGGTGCCGCGGGGGTTTGAAAAATACCCTTTATTCATATATTACTTCGGCAAGAAAATCATATCCACTAAGATATTAGACGTATGACAACTATATTCATCCATTGAGTTATTGGTGCCCCATTCATGTATTACATTACAACTAAGATAAAATAAATAAATAAACACACATTGATTGATTATCGTATATTTATAGAAGAATTTGTCTATTTCTAAAAAGTTGCATGGGCTGGTATATGACCTATTGATATATCATGGCTTGTAACATAAATACGCATTTTTCCTTTGATGTTTTTATGCAGTAATCAACTTAAAAATAGTGAACTTTTAAAAACCATGGTCTAACATGAAGATCTTGATGTTATTCCATGATTTTGACGTCATAGATCTGTCAGTTATTCCATGATTTTGACGTCACATCTTGATATTATTCCTTGATTTTGACGTCATCATGTAATTTCTGTTACAAAACATATATACCATGGATCTTACTCATGAACTTATTTAAACCAACTCATCCTTCGGATTCGTTGGTTTAAATAAGTTATTTCGTAAGATTCATGGTATATATAATACTTAAAATCCCCACCCATTGGTATATTGAAGTGGGAAATGCATTATCTAATCATACATGCATTTGAAAGCTGAAAAAGTCGATCCATTCCAGCGGCACGTGACTTCATCTATAAAACTAACAGGTACACTATATATATGTAACATGAATGCATTCTTTTCCTTTGATCTTTTTATAGTTTATATACAAATGTACCAGAATGTAAGCAACAGCTTATTACCATGAAATAGCACACGCAGATACGAGATATTGCACCCGTTAAATCTAGGCTATATCGTGTCGTGACATGAAAAATGAACTGTTGAATGTTTTTTCTGTATGGGCCTACGGCTGGATGGTTTTTTTAATGATAGGAATACACGTACATTGTTTTTCTGTGAGGAGCATACGGGTGGATGCTTTACTTACCACAAATCAAATTTTGAGGTGGTAGATATATTCGGAAGAAATAGACCGTTGTCATGAGTCACTGTCTGTTTATCATGTTATAAGACAATGGGGATAATTTATTAAAACGGCAACTTTTCATCAGCGAACAACTGGGTTCACCCACGAATTTTGGTAGGGTCCGTGTTGTTGATCGTTTTAGTTTTCTGTGTTGTGTATACTGTTTTGCTTGTGTTCGTTTTGTATCTTGTGCCCACGTCTTGCATTTGTTTCTGGATTGGCCTTGTGATGTTTTCTAACGTTTATTTTTAAATCAAAATCATACCTAGCTTCCCTGTTTTTTCACACATTTCTATTGCACCAAATAACGGAATATTTACTTATGTGGATGAGCATCTAAGGTATGTCTTATTGAAATTAAAAGACATAATAATGTATGGGTTTTTTTCTAGTTTAGTCAAGTGTAAAACGTTTTGACGTCTAGGAATATAAGATTTTTCGTAAACATGGCAATAAATGTAGATAGGTGTCACCTATATCATCAACGGGGTGTATTTCTTTTTGAGAGGGAATCAATATTGTTTTCTTCAAATTTTAGAATTAACCTGAACGCAACATTTTCCCCCGTTTTTAGCGGGGTTCGTAAATAACTCGCATTTCTTTGAACCTTTAAATCATTTGTTTTACTTAATATTAAATTTCAATGTAATTAAAATGTAGCAAACAACCTTCAGAATATGAACCCAAATACAAATTAATTGTAATTTATGTAACGTCAACTTTTTTTGTTCTGGCTGTTCTACAGTGTTGTTCTTTTGTTCAGCCTGTTCTACAATGTGTTCTTTAATTCTGATCGCTATACCAATAATGTGTTCTTTTGTTCTGCCTGTTCTGAAATGTGTTCTTTTGTTCTGACCTCTCTACCATGTGTTCGTTTGTTCTGACCGCTCTACCAACAATGTGTTATTTTTATCTGCCTGTTCTACAATGTGTCCTGTTGTTCTAACTGTTCTACCAATGTGTTCTTATCGCTCTACCAATAATGTATTATTTTGTTTAGTCTGTTCTACAATGTGTTCATTTGTTTTGACCACTCTACCAATGTGTTCTTTTGTTCTGCATGTTCTTTCAATGTGTTAATTTTGTTCTGATTATTCTACCGATGTATTATTTGGTTCTGACTGCTCCACCAATGTGTTCTTTTGTTATGTCTGCTCTACCAATATGTTATTTTGTTCTGAGCGCTCTACCATGTGTTCGTTTATTCTGATTGTTCTACGAATGTGTTCTTTTGTTTTTCCTGTTCTACCAATGTGTTCATTTGTTCTGACTGTTCTGCCAAAGTGTTCATTTGTTCTGACTGCTCTACCAATGTGTTCTGACTGCTCTACCAATAATGTGTTCTTTTGTTTAGTATGTTCTACAATGTATTAATTTGTTTTGTCCACTCTACCAATGTGTTCTTTCGCTCTGCCTGTTCTACCAATGGGTTCATTTGTTTTGTCCACTCTACCAATGTGTTCTTTCGCTCAGCCTGTTCTACCAATGGGTTCATTTATTTTGTTCACTCTACCAATGTGTTCTTTCGTTCTGCCTGTTCTGCCAATCGGTTCATTTGTTTTGTTCACTCTACCAATGTGTTCTTTCGCTCTGCCTGTTCTACCAATGGGTTCATTTGTTTTGTCCACTCTACCAATGTGTTCTTTCGCTCTGCCTGTTCTACCAATGGGTTCATTTGTTTTGTCCACTCTACCAATGTGTTCTTTCGCTCGGCCTGTTCTACCAATGGGTTCATTTGTTTTGTCCACTCTACCAATGTGTTCTTTCGCTCAGCCTGTTCTACCAATGGGTTCATTTATTTTGTTCACTCTACCAATGTGTTCTTTCGTTCTGCC